>CAKNYM010052201.1:185810-299217 GCA_932195095.1 Andricus curvator | reverse complement strand
CACGTCACCCTCCCCAGGCTTTTCACTTCTTTGATCTCACCACAATTTAATCTCCGATCCCACTGTTGGCTTCTCTGGTCACGAATTCACGGTAACGATAAAGCACACAGTGATGTGCAAAGCCTGGGGAGGGTGACGTGAAACAAAGGACTGTTTTACCTCGGTTGGTTGGCAAGCCCCCGGCTCACATGCGATTTAATGAGACGAACCCTTGTATAACATGGCTGATACCTATTTGCATTCATATTTGAGATGACAAGCAACCTTTCATTTAAAATTTTCATACCCACATTCTGCTGTTATTTAAAAGTGGTAAGATTTGCAAAAACTATTTGAGGCATTTTAATTGTACTATTAATAAGTATACAATTGGAATAATGTTTGATAAATTGTTAGAAGTCCTCTAGAAAACGAAGTTTTTAGCTTATAAAATCAATTTTCTGTCTGACGTTTAACACCTGGAAGTTATAAGCTGAGATGTAAACCAATTCGTCGACCTACATGAGTTAAGAAATCTTAACGTCCACCTTGTTTGTTCTGGATATAAGGAACGACTGTAGTGTTTTCTTTTCTTCGTGTACGGCAGATAAAGGCATTTTAATTCTCAGGAACGTCCGTTTCCTGCCTTGTAATCTTGAGTAGATCAGCGGCCTCATGACAGTTATTACTTTGTCTTGAGTAAACTTCAAAACAGGCCTTCCCTGAGATCTTAATGGCCTCCATACATGTTTAAAGTTATGAGTTTTTGCATCAAGATTGTAGGCACAATTAAATGATGTATTGTTAATTTTGTTTAATATTATTGTTAATAATGTTAATTACTTTTCCTACAATACTGAGGAATCTTGACGTTAAATGAGTGTTAGCAGCGGGATACTGAAACTATTAGTAGCATTCATACTTACAACATTTACTTTTTTAAGTTCTGCTCTCTTCAAACACTTTAACTTTATATAGTGGGACTGTATGGGCCCATAATCTGTTCGGGCTCTAATATTGAGCCATGATTTTACTTGCAGTCAAAAATTCTAACTGCGTAGCCTCAAAATCGTGACAAAACCTCGCTTTTTTCGTTTTCATTGATACCATTGGTTTTTTTTTCATGGTTATTTTGAAATTCGGATGTGTATTCGAGAAACTTGAAGGCATTGACTAAAAGAAAATTAAAAATGAGTTTGTGGGAGGTGAGCATTTCTCAGAGGCGTTCAAGGAAGCGTGCGAACATATTTTCCTCGTTCCTGATTCTGCCCACCAAAGTGCCAGGAGCTGAAAGGCAAGATAGGAAGGAACATTCGCAAAGTACGTGGATAGTAGCTGACGGAAATTCATGACCACAGATCGGATCCACGTTGTAGAAGATATCGTAGGTCCGCAGGCAAAGCCACTTTCTGTGCCAGTAACGAGGTACGAATGAGGTAAGGAAGGCTGCATGTCACGCCCGCCAGTCATCGACGTCAGTCGCCCACGAGCGCATATAAAGATTCTTGTGGTCAAAATGTAGATACGAGCTGTCAGCTCGACATGAAGCACGCCGCTGCTGATACTGATGCTGGCTGGCACACCGACTCGGAGACAAGCCTCTGCTGGACTCGTCCCACGTGTCCGTGACTCGAATCTAAGACCGGATTCACGTGCATGTAAACAGACGTGAATACGAACAGCAAAGATCTTTTAAGATTATCAAATAATCAGCAAAATACATCTTTAAATTTGATCAAAAGTTAAAAAAATATAAATAATAATTTGTTTACTATGTCCATGGTCCATGGTCCTTCGAGCCGGATGTTAACAAGGAGAATTTGGATCTTTATGAAGTACAATTTATTAGCTCCAATGTTGAAAATGTTCCAAAAATTCCGTCACATTTAAGATACCAAAGTTACTGAAATTTACGAAATTTGGTTGCTGAAAACGAAATTTAGTCAGTTTTAAAGTGACTAAAGTTTTTTTATTTAAGAAATTTTATATGAAAATTAAAAATATTTTCTCAAAATTATTGAATGGTCACAGAAATATAAGTTATCGTGACTGATATTTCTATTTCCATTTAGTAATGTTAAGAAATAGCTTCTTGAAATGTCGATCGTTGCCGAACCAGGGACAAAGATGTCTGCTCGGCATGGTGGGAGGATATGGCACTCACTGGGTTATTTACTTGGATCGCATGTTTTATTTTTAGAGAAAATCCTCAACGTGACCAATTTAGTGTTTTTAGTTCTGGCAATTTGCTGAATAGTAAGAACCTACCAAGAGGAAAAAGAAGAAAAAGCTGGGTGTGGTTTGTATGGTGTGTGCTCAGGTTTGTGTACTGTTTATCCGTAACAAATGAAAGATAATAAGTGCAAAAAGTGTGCTTGATTAATTTTAATATAAATCTGCATCCTATATATTTTTTGACAATATAAATATAGTGCGAGACTATGGAAAATGTCACTTATTAGGTTTTTCTAATGGAAAACATAAATATAAACTACATATTTTATATTAAAATTAATGAACCGAAAAATTTGTTTAATCCCTTGAAATTGTCTAAAACATGTGACTGAAGTTTTATGCAGTTATCGTTATTCTGCAGGGGGGAATTATAGCTGAACCAACTATATTTATCCTTGATCTAGCCACAAATTATTATCGTTGCGAAAGGACCAATGATATTGGAAAAATCTTTAAAATAGGGTTTGCATAATAATTTATCTTGACTAATACTATTGATAATCACATTAAAAATCGTTAAAATAAAGATATTTTATAGCTGAACTCAAAATGTTGGAATTGAATTAGGTACTAGTATAAATATCAAACAATTTAGTTGAGGGTTTAATTCTAAAAGTTATTGTTTCAAAACATCTGAAAAGTGATTTTAGGTAAGATGCTAGAAAAAGATTTTTTTAATAAACTTTATTATCATGATTTATTTTTTTAACATTATAAGATTGAAAAATTTTATAAATTTTGTGAGGAACAGATGTCGATAAGAATTTTTGTTATATGTTAATATGTCCAAACTTTTCGATGATAGTGTCATTGCAAAAACAACCGTAAATTTTTCACGTTGTCATAAACTCGCAGAATAATATTATTTACAGCTTTAAAGGATCATTCGAATTGAAATGTTATTGGAGGTGACATTTTATTATTATTCAAATAAAAGATTTTAGGAGAAAAAATTTTCAGTAGTCCTTATGGGACGTCCAAGAAAAATAGGAAGTGCTCAGAAATTAGACAGATGCCAGATCCTCCTCTTCACGTGTTTTGAAAGCAATTCTTAACTTTTGAAACAACATTTCACCGAAAGTGGAACATTGTAGACTGAAGACTGAAGAGGCTGAAATACTCGGATGCGGAAATCGTGAAACCGAAGATTACAAGAGTATATGTAGTCTCCAATCCAAGGGTGCACTTGGCTAGACATGTCCTTGCTCCTGTGTCTGCAAAGTGTCAGCGGCAACCAGAAACCGGTCCGTCGGGAGCGATCCCTTATTACGTTAAGTGGCTGTCACAAATTTGACCTTAATTGTTCACGTGATGAATAGCGGACGTAGTCTGGTGTGTTTTGACTTATGTTACTCGTCAAGCCTGACAGGACGTGTTTCAGAAACTCCAGCTGCCATTTTACATTCGAGTGGATTCCAAGCGAGTAAGAGAAGGGAGCACGAATAAGATAAATAAGAAAACAAATGCGAGAACGTACCGTCTTTAACTTCCGAAACGATTCGATTCACCCTGTCGGCTAGCCCATCTGTCTTTTCAAGCTTTCATTATGGGAGTCCGGGTTCCACGATATCTGGTTTAGATTTTATGCTGTAACGAGTGTAACCGAAAGAGCAACCTGCCATGACTTATGCTTCTGATGATTTATGATACCGGAAATAAATGGCAATGTTTTTCTTTCGTGGGAAAAAAAACTTATTAATTTTGAACTTTCTTCTTATTATGTCACTCTTTCAACGTTTTATTATTCCAGATTGATACTGTTAAACGAAAATCAAAAGTATCTTTTAGAAAATCAAAACAAGGTCTTCTTTGGATCAATGACTGGCGAATGTCGTGAGAAGACGATCGGAACTTTGCCGACATGGAAAAAATGTCGATTTTGGTAATCACTTGGTATCGGTCATGTTTTGCTTAAAGGATAATGGAAGTTAAGATGAGTGAATGAGGCTAAGTGTGCTATAGATACGTGAGATCAAAAGCATCCGCTTTGAGTGACGGAAACCAGCTGGCGGAAGATGTTCGCGAGAGTCCGGATTTATCCAACCCGTTTTCTCACTGACTTCTCTTTCTCTGTTTATCTTCAACCTTCCCTTTTCTGTCATGTTTTCTCTTCTCTTCCCGTACTTTACAGCGTTTTCGGTCACGTTTCGATGCATTTTCGCGGATATTTACATCGGACATTCAACGCTATAAAATATACTCTCGCACCTGTTGGGAAAATAGCTTTACAAAGCGTAACTACAAAACTATTCTAACAGATGCAGGATGAGCCTTCAGTTTGCAAGATTATATAAGTTAAAAGGAAGAATTCCAAAGTTCACTCGATTTATATGGCAATAGTAGTATTTCTTAGGTTCTAGAGGTAAATTAGTCATATAACTTTAGAAATGTAACCCCCTAATATGGAACTAATATCGAGGGAAATATTCCACTATAATTCTGTCGTACTGATGAAGAAATACAACAACTGCAGTTTTTATCAAAAATGATTTACTTGTACTGTTGGACGTTGGTTTCGTTATGAAAAGACGGATGTAGCTATGCTGATCATTATTTGAAATTTGTAATTTAATCTCGACATAATTAGTTCTTGATTAGCATCTGCGCAGATGTATTTTTTTGTTCTGAGGAGTTCGATCTTTCTGCAGGCCGATTTCCTGATATCGAATATGTTAAGTTTCTTCACCCGGATTTGAGGGTAACTTTGAAACGTTGATTCTTGTAAAAAGGCGCCTCTACATTGTTTCTTTAAAGCTTAAAGAATTGAAGAATTAAAAATGAGAAAAGTACATAAAACTGCACAATTAACCAAATTTGCAATCAAAAAATGAATTCACTGTCATTTTCTGGTTCCTTCCCTGCCTGAAAAAAATTTCTCGCCATTTCCCTACTTCCCGATCCAGTTTTCATCCTGAATTTATACCATTAAGCCATTTCCCTTTCAGGGTAGGCGTGACACTACCCGATTCGAGTAGTGTTTCTAGGTTAGTTTCTTGTAGTAAATAACTACAAGTGTGGGCTCACCACACCCACGATGTGCCAACAGCACTCAGTTTTCTCGAATGGTCACCCATCCAAGTACTAACCGCGCCCAACGCTGCTTAACTTCAGTGATCTGACGAGAACTGGTTTTTTCAGCGTGGTATGGCTGTTGGCCATGAATGATTCGGATATATCATGCACAGATCCGACCTAAACATTTTCGGGAGGGTCTAGAATAGACTCTAGAGACCTGATCCGAATAATGCCGGATCGGGTTTTTGAGAGAACCGGACCGAAATTCTCGGTTTGGGTCTCCTAATCTCATGCAAACAGCTGGATCCGGGTCTTGCAAATCTCTGAAATTAGGAAAGATTTTGCAAAATAATAATCTTTTACAAATTTTCTCGACGTAGGATATATATATATATATATATATATATATATATATATATTGACGCCTCCATTCAATATGAGTATATGAGTCTATGTGCTAACAGCGCTCTGTATGAGACTATCCCCTATGCTTATACACACCGCAAAGTTTCATACACGGCGCTGCCAGCACATAGACTCATATTGAATGGAGGCGTCGATATATATATATATATTATATGTATATATATGTATATATATATATATATATATATATATATATATATACCCATCTCACGGTCATGACACGTGGCCATAGGTGTGATTCAACGCGGCTATACTGGGAGATAATGTCATATTCATAGATGGCAGTTGCTCCCAGTGGAACCCTGTGGTGGTTGTTCAACCTCTTTTGTTTTTGAATTATATATATTATCTGATAATCGTACAAAAAGACAGAAAAAATTCAGAAACAGAGTCAAACAGTTCAAATATTTGATTCCTTTTATATGTAGCTCATCAGTGTTTGAAAGACATAAGTTTCCTCGTCATTGTCGAAGAACGATTGTTTTCAAATGACAAATTACTGCAAATAACTTTTTTGATCGAAACCATTTATACGTTTTCAGTGGAGGCGATTGAACTTCGTGACAGTGGAGGGCAGTTACACGAAGTACACTTATAGATGGTTGTTTAGGAATACAACACACAGATGTATCTACAGGCATGATATACATAATGCAGGAGGTATTGTGCGCGATGGCGCGCCCTCTTGCATACAATGCTCTCTATCGATGCATTCTATTGTTGCCTTTCGAAATAAACTCAACCAGCCACCACCTCCTCGGGGCCACTATATTATCACCGTTACCATAATACGAATCATATATAGATGTATACGGTTCTCGTTTAGAAGACCAGGTTTCTTTGGCATGATCGAGACGAGAAAGTTTATCGAGATAATAGCTGTATAAAATTGCCTATAGATTG
The DNA here is from genome assembly GCA_932195095.1 of Andricus curvator. NCBI lineage: Eukaryota > Metazoa > Arthropoda > Insecta > Hymenoptera > Cynipidae > Andricus > Andricus curvator. The sequence continues at coordinate 292,659 of CAKNYM010052201.1, read as the reverse complement.
ATAAAGGATACGGTAGGGATACTCAATTTGTCATTTAAATTACACTCGAGTTATTGGCTGATAGGTATGTCTTATTACGAGATAGCTAGATAGATTTTCTCTATATCAGCCGACAGGTATATAAACTTCCAGAAATGTCATTAGAATATTTAAATTTCACCAGCAAGTTTTTTGTTCGTTTTGATATACGGGAATCATTATTCCTGATTTGGGTAATTTGAAACTGTCATTTAGAATAATTTATGAGTATATTAAAATGTAAATTTTCTGTTTTTGACAGGCTCAACACTCATTCCTGGGCCATTCCAAATTGAAAAATTAATATCCTTATTAGTAACCAAAGATTTGATTGATTTTACCAAATACGTAGTTCTCCTAGTGTGCGTCCTGTTTTTTGATTAATGAAAGACTCAGCTGACACCTGAAATTTATTTTTCTGAGAGACATAATTTTTCTAAAGAATTGAGTGAAATTTGCAGAATAGACGCTGAATTCACTGGGGCATTTAGTTTACCTTTTCTTTGCTTTAAAGTAAGATTCACTATTTTGGTGAATGTAAAATTGAAAGTAAAGATCGCAGAGTCAGTCTCTGAAGAGCCAAAAATGGTCGTGGTTCATTCAGCTGGCCTGGTGAGCTTTTCGGAAGCTGAAAGTCGTGGTAAAAGGAATCCAATTTGTAGATTATTTGTACGTCGAACGACTCCCTCGAGGGTCATTCGGTACAAGAAGAGGCACTCGTGAGGCTTCAAATTCTTTTCAACGCCCTGAGCTTTTCAAAGCGTGTATAAGAATTCGAACGCTTTACACGCCGTGTAAGTAGTTTACGAGGAGCGATAATCTTTCTTCCGGAGCTCTTTTACCGCGAAAGGAGGTTCCTAAAGTACAGAAAGGTTAAGTTAATGTGCCTTTGTGTCGGTCGTGTTATTGTATAGGTGTACACAGTGTGTAAGAAGAGAGTTGATGGCGATCGTCTGATATACCAGTGCTGGTACTGTTGGACTCAGCCTAAGCCCTGACAGCGGGAAGTGACAGGCAGTATATAATATTCAAACCGAACTCTAAGTGCCCCGTGGGGATGTGTAATCCCGGCTAAGCCCGATTTGTTTGGCTGTCGTTAGGCGTCGCCGGCGTTCGCTAATCACCGGCCATTGTGAGGTAATGGATCCTCAATGATCCTTCCGCCGTTGATTGACAGTCGATTCTTTGAAGGTGTAGGTAAGCACTAGCTGTCCATAGCAGTTGGCAGACGAACGGACTTTCAAGATGACATCCATCTGTAAATTACTTTTGTTTTCTCATGTTCGAGCTTGTTATTTGAAAACATATTTCTCTTTTTTTAACTCTGCTTGTGCAATTTTGTGGCACGATTTGACTGTTTTAAGTTTATGTATTTAAAATGTACTTTCAAAAAGTTTACAAATGTTCTGAAAAGATGGAAACCGTTTTTTTTCGCGTCTCTCAGCATTTCCTTGACTTTCAGTGACGAAATCTTTAAAATAAGCGATTTGCAATTGTCGGAAGAGAAAAATACAGGAATACTTCCATACTATGACTACACATAGGTAAATTGCAATATATTAATAACAAAATATGCAATTGTAGATGACTGTGATATTTCATCTAATTTATACAGTAAAGAGTCGTCTTTTAATTTAAATTCCTAAAGAATATAAATAAATGCAATAGAATAATAATTAACAATAACCAACTGAGAGTTAGAGGCAAATACTTCCGAATGAGTCGTCAAATAAGTTAAAATAATTATGTTACCGTATGTTGTACTTTTTCTCCGCGCACGACATTATGTAGGTTTTTCGATTTTGCACGATTTCTCCCATGTATATCCTTTGGGAAACTGTAAAGTTGAAATTTGGCGTATCTTATTTTAATACATTATAACAAATTTCGCGAGTGCCAGCAAGCGAATTTAAAAAAGAAGATGTTTACGGCATGTTAATAACGACTGCTCTAGTACTCACAGATTGTGCTCAAAACCAAGAAATAGTAATTTTTACGTTATTTTTACATCCTCTACAAATTTGAACATTACTTTAAAATGTATAGGTATTTAATAAATTATGCAATTGGAGTAACATGCACTTAAAAAAAACAATCAACAAAGTAAAAAATCGATTGTACTGGAATTGGGATTGTGGTACTAACCATACTCAAAATTTCATTGATTGTACTTTTTGAGTAAAATCGTATATTATAATGGCAACACTGAGTGGTACACGATACGAAGAATATATACGACTCGGCTGCATGTTGATGACCATTATGGTTGTGATCCTAGCGGATTTTATGGCGGTTGCATTGGCAGTACATGCGTACAACACGAGCATCGAGATTGTGGCCCATGCTGGGCCGCGCGACCACAATATTTATCGCGGCTGCCGCCGGAGGCGCTCGTGGCGGCAACTTTGTGTCATGTGGCTCGCTCGCAGCCGGAATCGCGATATTGTCGGCCAGATATAATTTTATTATACCTGTGGCGAGCACTCGGGGTAGTTTATCAGCGACCGAGTGAACCGATGTCACTTTTCCTCCCAACCCTCGCTTCTTGAATCTTCCTCGCGCACACGCCACCTCTGTTCTCTTCCCATTGCCACACCAGGGGATAATATATTGTCGGCGGTTGGATTCTACCGGCAGTAATGTATGGCTGACACCATGGGTTGGGATACAGGGCCAAAAGCGCAAGGGTGAAAAGAGTCCAGCCATTCTATCCTGTGGTTTTCATCGGCTCCTTTTTCTTCAGCTCCTCCATGTGTCCCCTCTTTACTTTTTTTTGTCTTATTCTTCCTTTTTTTGCTTTCTTGTGCTTCTGGCTTCCTCGCAAGATTACCGCCGCCGATAATTACGACGTTTGCACCCACCGGGAGCGATTTGTCTTTCCCTCCTGTAGAAAAGGATCATTGTCTCTCGACGTCGCGGGTCCACTGACTTTAGAGTTTAGACCTCCCGAAAAGCTTCTATGTCGAGAAAGAACCTATATGCATCGTCCTATGTGATTAAGTAACAGAAGAAAATTAGTCAGAAGACATTTGCTAACAGTAATCTAGAAAAAAACAAACATATTTAGACAATAAGTAAAGCAATAGATCGTACTCGTTATATGGAGTTAAAAAAGTTAATCTTGCAATCTGTCTCAATGGAAGATCGAATCAACAGGCAATATTTCGTCTGGCTCATAATCCAAGAAGACGTAGGTGATGCAAACTCATTTGCAAACTACTAACTAGTAGAAGGACGACTCTCTAAAACAAATGTAAATTTCAATTAGTCAGCAGCACATAAACTTACAAATTTCGACAGCTGACATGTTGTTTTTTATTTCCTGAAACCTTCCTCACCTAATTGGACAGAACAAATTATCGGAAGCTATTTTATTCGCAGATTACGTCCCAGGCTTTAGACGTCCCTTTTTATCTTGCTGCTGGAGCTCGGAGGTAACTATAAGGTAGGATAAAAAAATGATGGCATATACGGCGTTTGTAATTAAACTGACACGAATGGGGCTAATAAATTTTTGTGAGCATAAAACGAGTCTTGTAACTCTATCGAGGTAATTGCAGTGACCACGCCTCGCTGCCGTGGGCTGTGGTTGGCTCTTACACCTTTTCGCATACCGTGCAACCAATACGCGTACACGCGAGCGCGCTAATATACCCTGTACATACCTTGTCAAAGTGTCACGTAAGTCTTTACTCAGAGAGACTAGTCACTAGATGAACCAAACGAGAACAAACAATTAACGAGCACCGTTAATGTTACGTGTCCATTCAATGCGAAAGGCGTACTGACTAATGAAACATAAATCTTCACCACTGATCGAGTACAAGAATGAGACACAGAGAGTGGGTTCTCTTTCCCACTTCACATTACCTTCCACGGGCAGTGACAGGTGTAAGGACGTGCCTGCCTTAAGGATCGTTAGAAAATTGCAGAAAGAAATCACTGAAGGCGAAACAGAACTTTATGTGTTGATGTGTTCGATTACACGCACCTGAAGATTAAAGATACAACGTGAAATAGCTTCTAAATTAGAAGATTAACCTCCTATTTAATTTCTAGAGCTGAACATTCGTTTCACGTCCTCTGATCCTGCGACGAGAATCTTAAAAAGTAAAGATGGTCTCGAAAAGGAATACATATGTGGAGCAGGTTTATTTCAGCCTTAATCCAATAACTGAAGATGCGTTGCAGCTAACCACCTAATTCAGTTAAAACAATGTAGAAGAAACGAGCAGATAATATTTTTAATGTTTTCCCATGAGTACCGTTGAACCGCTGAATGTAAGGCTGAAATTGTGAAGAGGTTGAAGCTCGATCGTGCAACCACCAGGTTGGCATAGTCGTGGAGTCATATGTATTCTGCATCCAGGGATGGCAAGCCGTGCAGAACGTGTGTGTCCCGTGTTCCGAATGCATGGAACAAGCAAAGGTTGTCCGCAGCCACAAGAGTTATGATCAGCTACCCTGTCTACCTGCTGGCAGCCTGACTGCCTTCTTCACCCTTCTACTTTCACGACGGCGGCCATCTTGGTCTCAAAGAACCGGTTGCTCACCCATGGGTATATGTTCAATGTTCATGGACGTGGCTAAGCCGCGGCACTTCCCCACACGGACATTAATGGACCAGGAGACACGTGGTTCTCCAAGTTCATATCATCGGTAAGGGTATCAGTTTCGGTTTTCCTCGGGTTGTCAATAATGGTTCTAGTAAAGGACTATCTTCAAGATTGATGGCTCTATTCTACACTTTCATTTTTCCTTTAAGTTTTAATATAAGTTCCTCCAAGTTAAACAGTGGTGGGAGAAATTTTCTTTAACAATATATAGAGCTTTCAATTCTTGATAGATAAATCAGAAAATGTTACTAAATAGAGAGCATCATCTTTCTTATACATTTCTGCTCTAAACTATATTTCACTTGCAAGTGCATGCCAACGTTTTTAAGCTTGAAAGCATGCTCTATATATAATTAAGGTTTTATTCATAAGTAATGTTTTATCTGCAAAATAGTACTAACATATTTGTAAAATTTCAACCAGATCGTAAATCCGACCATAAATCCAATCCCGAATCATTTTCGAACTCTAAATCCGACACTCAATCATGTATCAATTAGTATCTGCAGAGGATTGGAAAGTCAATTAGAATTGATCGATTAGAAATTTCTTTACGGACTGTCTGAATTATTTATGTATTTAACTAACTCTCAGTCAAATGTGACTAATCTGCAGTTAAATTTGACGAACAACTGTTCAATTTTAACTAATTGCTGAAGCAAGAAGACGGGCATAATTTGAATAACAATTAGTTAAATTTAAAGCATTCAAATCTAGAGAGCATCTGATCTTTGCAAAGCAAAACCTTGCGTCAATCAAAATATAGAAGAAAGAATTGTCAAACTCCAACGAGATGTCGATTGTTATTTAAATGTAATAATGGAGTCACTATATCTCAGCCTTAAGAAGACACTTCAAAAAGTATCTATTGGTCCAACTAAACTAAACCCACATCTTATTCATCCTGTTGGCACAGGCCATTTATCATTGCATCTCAGAGACCGAGGCTTCAAGAATCACGGGTAGTCGGGTAGCTATAAGATGACATCTTTGACAAGCTGGACTTCATCCTCTGCTTGAACGAGATCATCTCGTATAGCAGACAAGCCGAGTCTAGTAGCAATTAATCACGGCTTCCAGCAAGCGTCGGTGAAGTCGTAAAGAGCAGGAAGCTCACAAAACCGGCTGGATCTTTGATGCTAAACTCCATCGCCACTTCCTCGTGCTTGCTTCCATGGCGAAGGAACCAAATAATGGTCGTAATGTAGGTATATACTTAATGACATATAGATATACTCATTTATGCTGTTATTATCTCATGATTCATTGCGCGTATTCATAAATATCAGAGCCATACAACAAGAGCGAATAGGTTAAACGAGCAGCACATCGATTAACGTCGCTCCATCCGGCACGGAATTTACAACCAGGGACTAAATTATTTAAAGTCTTCATTTGTAGCGCACAGGATGCTCAAAAGGATGGTCGGTCAAGCAAAGCCGGTTCTGGGTAGGCTATACGTGACATTTATGGTTAAACTTTATCGACGATAATGGATCACCAGCCAGTGATGAGTCGGAGATTTTATCTCCGCATTTTTCCGTCGCGCATATTTTAGAATAATTATATTTTTTCTTATGTGTCTCATAGACAAGTCTTTACTCAGATTTTAATCTTCTATTCATCGAGGTTCCAAAATCCTATATATTAATTCGAGCGGCTGGCTCCGTTTCTGTAAATCGAAACCACATTTTCAAGCAGCAGTCGAAGCTAATTTAAAATCGAGGATATTTTTACTTGTTAATGGGACGTGGACAATGAGTATACCATTCGTCATGAATATAATATATCATTAAAAGAGAACAAAAGTTTCCAATTAATTTTTGATGCTTTCATCATACATAATGCAAAATGATGGATTCTACGCTTCTCGTAACAGAAAAATATATAAAAAGCATACAATTATATTATATGCTGAGTGTTACATTCTTGCTAAATTTTGCACAATAAACAAATTAACGTTAATGGATATCGTTCTAAAACAGTGATTACTCAATTATTCATGACATCTTACATTTGACTTAGGCAGCGAGACATGGACCTGTCAAGGAAAGGACAGGAGTCAAATTAACGCGATTGGCATGAAATCTCTACGCACAATATGCGGTGAAAGCACTAATGGACAAAGTCCGAAACGAGATAATCCTCAAAGAATGTGGTACAGGAGAGACACTAGTTGACATATGGGAAAGAAGTCAGTTAAGATGGTTCGGACATGTGCAAAGAATGAAAGATGAACGACTGACCAAATAAGTGTATAAAGGTAAAGTAAATGACAGAATGCCCAGAGGTAGACCGCCGAAAGAATGGTTAGAATCTGTAAATGAGACATTAATCTGAAGAGACACAAGAAGCCATAGAAACACGAGAGCTTGCATTAAAGAATGCATGGGCGTGAAGGAAGCTAGAGAAGTATGCCAGGACAGAAAAATGTTGCGACAAATAGTTTAGAAACAGAGTGACAGTAGAGTGAATGACGCCTGTAACAAAGACTTGGATACTAATGGGCCCAAGTTGGGAGCCACACATAACAATTTTGTGAGGCTCTTCACTTGGGGCGATCGCTAGAGAGATTGATCAGCAACCTGGGTCGAAGCAGTTTTGCGGAACAAACGTGTCATTTAAATAAATAACACGAGAATTCTAGATCAATCTAAAAAATCTATAGCCCCTACCTCACATTACTCCTTTCCTCACCGAGCAAGTCACGCCTACCCCGAAAGGGAAATGGCCTAATGGTATAATAATAATAATAATAAAGAATCTCTTATTTTAGCAGATGGTATTTACTCTTAGCTCTAAATCACTGACAATGAGCACAAGATCTATGGCATTGTAAGATAAATGACTGCATGCCAAACCGAGTGAAAAGTAATCTTTCTTAATTGTTATTTGAGTGTTTTTCTCTTTATTATTGCCAATAATTCATTGGTACAGACTACATTTACTGCAAGCAAACAACACACCCTGCAGACTTTACATAACCTTCCTCATTTATTATCAATTTGTAACTCTTTTCGGGTGAGTGTTTTTTTGTGGATTAATGTTAGCAGAGGTAACAATGTTTAATCAGCTTGGTCGAAAAGCCAAGAATCGCGTAATGGAAAATATTTATTGCTAAGGAAGCAAAGTAGTATACTAGATAGCAATTCTTCATCTTGGCACCTCAAGCCATCTACCGCATATCTTCGCAACACTGTACTCGTAAATCATTCTAATGTAAGTTTTCGCAATCACTCGCATGAGGCGTCGAGAGAGAGAAAATAAATACGCTTGGTCTACATACAGAAAAGAATCCACATTATGTGATGAGTGGAAGTTCACAAATTTGAAGAGAACTTCCGGTACTTTCTGCGTTGTAGTCTATTTAAATTGCTAATTAATGATCAAACATGCAGGTTAAAGCATTATTTATGGTTCATATCTTGTCATCTAATGACTAGCGTGTCGCTCAAATTAGACCCGCATGATTCATAATCTTTTAATTAAGACTTTTAAGACTTCCTTTAGAATATTTTTAGCACGCAGAGTGCACATCTGCCTTAGTTGCAATTGTAAATATAACGATTTGTATTATTATTTTTTTTCAGGCCGCTAATCTAAATGTCAAGTCTAAACGTCCGGATAGTCCGTACGTTTATGCATGCTTATAACACGGTCGAGTCTAAATATATGGACCTGGTAATAGGAAGGGGCCTGAAAATGAGAAGGGGACAAGCGTTGTGTCCGGAAGTATTTATAGAGTTATAGAAATGACTTATTTGGAAAGCATAAATTTATGAAATAAAACTGATTAAATCAGCATGATCAACAGACGTGTTAAGTTATTTTCCATTCCTATCACGTGCTCTTATTCAATACAATGTTGCATCAGTCAGATTATTTGTGTTTTTTTTGCTGATATATTACATATTAAGTCGGAAAAGCTTCGACCTAAATTAAAATGTAATATATACCATTAAGCTATTTCCCTTTCGGCGAGCCTCTAGGGGTAAGCGTGACAGTACCCGATTCGGGTAGTGTTTCTAGGTGGACAGTTTCTTGTAGTAAATAACTACAAGTGTGGGCTCACCACACCCACGACCGCCAACAGCAACGCAGTAGTATCAGGCGGTCACCCATCCAAGTACTAACCGCGCCAAACACTGCTTAACTTCAGTGATCTAACGGGAACTGGTGTTTCCAGCGTGGTATGGCCGTTGCCATATAATATAATTGCAATAATTGCAAGTAAATCTTGTTCTAAGCCTTTAAACTATGAACAGTTTGAAATTTAACATTTTTGAAGTTGAAAATTTTTAAATTAAATAATATATTCGTTAAAAATATTCAATTGCAAGTGTTTGCATGTTTTAAATAATTAATTGATGATTCAAAATGTACCTTTTTTAAAATGGACATTTAAAAATTACAAAAAAACCAAGGCAAACCAAAGCATCGTTATCGGTGTAAAGATGCTGATGTAAATAAATTCTCTAATTTGTTTGCATTGTATTTTTCTTGAAGTGTTGATGTGCAAGAATCAAATAAAGTAATTTAATTTTTTGGCGCTTCGTTGACATTCATCTGTACAAAAGTGTATTTTAGAAATCATGTTTTTTTTCGCTTTTTCAATGGGTAATCAAGGTTATGAACAATAGAATGAATTTTAACCTGCAGTCGACTATTGCTGGTTAAACTTTTTAAAAAGTTTTTAATGTATGAAAATTTCAATTATATTCCCTAAACTTACAAAGAAGTTACTTACTCATAATTTTCTCTACAAATTTGGTACAAAAACAGTATAATTTACTACTAAATTATGTAGTGCATATTTTGAAAAGAGTTAATTTTTTTATATAAATCCAAACCTAACTCTGAGGTATAATGATGGATCACTTTCTCTCGAAAAAACGGAATATATACATATCCATGCAAACCTTCATCGAAATCGAATGATTGGTTTTGGCTGCAGGTGCATCTGCTATTAAAAAATCGTGAAAAATGACTAAAAATGAAAAATTTCAATTCCTAATCAATGTATTTAAATTTATTAAAACTGCTCTCAGAGTATGATAACACCATTCTGAAAAAAGTTTGAGTTCATTGCTATACCTCGCTGTACCTTGATATGAATATCAAAAATCACGTTTTTCACTCTTTTTTTTCTCAACAGATTCTATTTAGAAATTATTTTGTCCGGATTAATAGCTACAATCGTAAAATAAGATGTGATTGTCAAATTTTATAATCATGAGGATAAAATAATAGTCTGCAAACGACTTTTTGTTAAGATTTTTTGTTATTTCCATTATTGTGCATTTCTTCAATTTGCAATCAACATCTTCCAAACTTACATAATCTTTGAACATTGATGGGTTCTATACACCCACCAAATTTGGTTAAGATATAACATAAATTGATTTAGAATATTTTTTTAATTTTTTTTTTAAATTTGTATACGCGATTCTCGACCGAGAATCTTGATTCTAAAATCATTAATATCTATTCGAAGACCGTACTTTTCGTCTGTCCAATTACAGAACAACATTAATGAGTACCTTCAGCCAATAAAGTCAAATTGCCGAAGTTGTGCCTACAAAAATTGTATCCTTCATTTTTTTCTTGAAAAGTGGAAGATTGCAGACATGTAGCCTTATTATAATAAAAAAATGAGGAAGCTCATTTCTCTCAGGCTTATGATGTTTACAGCCGTCGATAATATGTCGATGGCATTATTGCTTACGAGTTTGATTTTTTTAAATAATCTGCTCGGGGATTTCCCGATATATATCAGTCACGGAGACGTTTTTGCAATACAACCAAGTGATCTGATAAGAGTAGTATGCCTAATTTGACATATTGGGCAAAGCCTGGTTATTTAACCCGCCATCCACATCCACTCAAGTGCATGATGAGGGACCTAGAGCTTAAGGCGGAATCCGAACAACCAGAACCTCGGTAAAAGTACATAGAAATATTTCCAGAGGTACCGACTCCGTGATCGAACTGCGGACCTCTAACGATGTACCAGCGCCTAATCGCCTAGACAGATAGGGGGATTAATTTCATTCCCGTAGCACTGTAGTTTAATCTATTGTACTATACCCTTATTTTAAAAACGACGGTAAAAAGAGAACGCCTTTAAATAGTAATGTCCACGACAGTTCTCACTGCAAAAGTATCATTTAAGTCCTTTAGCTTAGAATCATTGTATGAATTTAATTACATCCAGTGATATCCCGCGGCTGTATCCGAATTTATTAGAAGCTCTCGTATTTACCTGGAAGTTTGACCAGGGGAGAGAAATACTGCAGAAAACAATCTTCCTGAGTAAAGCTGTTTTTCCGACAGTCAAGTTTGAACGTAGGCATTCGATATTATTGCATGTACACATTCATCCTGAGCGTCAAACCTCCCACTCGACATTAGTTAGTGAATACACGAACTACGTAGGCGTACATCCCCAACGGTCAACCCAGGGGTTGACAACTCGTGAAGTCAGGTGGACACTTAAATGTACACCTGATGAAATATGATGTCATGAAATATCCTGAAGTCTCCTGAAATATCTGAAGTCATTTTACGTGGGTTAGCTTTCGCAGATGACAAGATTGTTATGGCAGAATCAGTCGAGGACTTGCAAAGAATGTTGAATAAACTTCATACAAGCATGAAGGACATGGGACTCAAAATTAACGTGAATAAAACAAAAATCATGGTGTTTGAGGGAAAGAGTGAGAAAACAATGTGCAACATTGTCCTAAATGATGAGAGATTAGAACAAGTTGACAAGTACGTATATCTAGGTAGTCTATTCACTAGCGACGGAAAAATAGATGGGGAGTTAGATAGGCGCATAAATAAGGGTAAACAGGTTATCGGTAGAGCAGGGTCCATCCTAACAAATAAAAACATATCAAAAAAATCTGCCCGCTTCGCGGGCACATTCTCATCACGCGCTTCGCGCGCGGCTCGCTTCGCTCGCAAGTTTGAGCGCGCCTAGGGCGCGCAACTGTTGGATCTCGCGCTTCGCGCTCGATCATATATTTGTCTCGCGCTTCGCGCTCGATTATGTATTCACCTCGCGCTACGCGCTCGGGCGTATCTACATCGCGCTTTACGCTCGCTTGCTCTAGATTTTTCAACTTCGTGTTCGACTTCGATGAAAAGAAAAAGTTTGTTTGCAAATATTATAAAATTATCAAAACCTCTACATATTAAGTGATTGTTAAATTTGTTTTTATTTTAGACTGAAAAGGAACTTTATTTACTCAAGGTTCTATCGACCTTAAGGAACACATTCTCATCCAGACACTCGCGCTTCGCGCTCGATATTTGATTTGAAAATCATTTGAACCTTGCGTTCCACGCTCGGTTCTGTGCACCGTATGATAGAAAGAAAAATGTTTGAACGCACTTACGACGTGCGATTTTGTAAATACACTGAGCGTGCACTTTGTGCTTCGTGTTATATGTTCTTCATATACAAATTACTAAATTTGTATTTGATTTCAAATGAAAAATACTGATATAATTTAGGCGACAAATTTTATTAATTAAAATTTTATTTTAGCTTGTGCCGTTTTTCAAAAAAGTTAATTTTTTCATTTTGAATATATTCTTACAACAAAAATTGATTACAAGTTTGTAAATCTTTTTTGAATGCACAATTTTTGTTCATTTATCTGTTTTCGTACCTTGCATTGTTTTTTCAAAAATTTGATTTTTTTTATTGTCAATGTTATTTTCACGAATAAAACAAAAACTACGCATCCTATCGAAACATGATTTGCAACAAATTTGTACCTCTTCCTTGGATGAACAAATGTTGTTCTTGTCATTTTTTCCGTAGCTCGTGTTATTCGTTTAAAAATTTGATTTTTCTATTTTCAATGCTGTTTTTTACGAATAAAACAAAAACTACGCGTCATATCAAAAAGTGAATAATAAGAAATTTGTAGATCTTTTTTGGGTGCACAATTTTGGTGGAATGATCTTTTCTCGTATCTTGCATAGTTTCACAGAAAAATGGAATTTTTTTGTGCGATCAAAATTTGAATTTTTTATTTTTCACAAAATTCAAAAAGTTGTTATGAAAATATTATAGGGTGTTCAAAAAGCAACGTTTTTCTCCTCTTGACTTTTTTTCATATCGTGCGTTTTTCGGCTTAAAATGTACATTTTCGTTTGTTTTTTGGAATTTTGAAAATGCTATAACTCCAGTAATTTTTGTTTTATCACGAAAAGTCATTAGAATATTTTGTTCGTCATTTTGCCTACTACTAATAACCATACATAGAATTTTTAAATCTTCAAAAAAAGTGGTCTCAAAAATTTTAAAAATGTGCTCACTTTTTGAATTTTGATCCAAAATAGCTGGTTAACGAACTTGTCCTCTATTTTTCGGCCATAAAAAAGTGTGCCAAAGCTCAATCAAATCTGATCATTTTTTCGAAAGTTATCGTGGCTACAGACAGACAGACAGACAGACAGACAGACAGACAGACAGACTGACAGACAGACAGACAGGCAGACTACAGACAGACAGACACCTTGGTAAAAACCGTTTTTTCTGGCTCAGGGGGTCTCAAAACGTGGAGATTTGATGAAAACCGACTATGTCAAATTTTACATAAAACCAATACCTTCTCATTAGAATGAGAATGTAAAAAGCTAAAATGGCCATACACAATTCTATATTCGTACCGACTGTACTATACGGTAGCGAGACATGGACCTGTCAAGAAAAGGACAGGAGTAAAATTAACGCGATCGGCATGAAACCTCTGCGCATAATATGCGGGAAAACACTAATGGACAAAGTCCGAAACGAGACAATCCTCAAAGAATGTGGTGCAAAAGAGACAATAGTTGACACATGGGAAAGAAATCAGTTAAGATGGTTCGGACATCTTGAAAGAATGAAAGATGAACGACTGACCAAACAAGTGTATAAAGGTAAAGTAAATGGCAGAATGCCCAGAGGAAGACCACCGAAAGAATGGTTAGAATCTGTAAATGAGACATTGATCCGTAGAGACATAAGAAGCCATAGGAACACAAGAGCTTGCATGAAAAAATGCATGGACGTGAAGGAAGCTAGAGTAGTATGCCAGGACAGAAAAGTGTGGCGACAAATAGTTTGTAAACAGAGTGACAGTAGAATGAATGACGCCTGAAACAAAGATCTTGGATACTAATGGGCCCAAGTGGAGAACCATACATAACAATTTTGTGAGGCTATTCACTTGGGGTGATCGCTAGAGAGATTGATCAGCAACCTGGGTCGGAGCAGTGTTGCGGAGTAAACGTGTCATTTAAATAAATAACACGAGAATTCCAGATCAATCTAAAATATATATACCTAACACTTATATACCTATCCACCTCATACCTATATTCCTACCTACCTTATACCTATATACCCATATGCACACTACTATTCTCCAACCGAGCAAGTCACGCCTACCCCGAAAGGGAAATGCCTTAATGGTATAATAATAATAATAATAATTTGAATTCACATAAAATCACTTGAAGTCACTTGAATGCTCCTAAAATCACTTGGAATCTCCTGAAATCAGTGAAATCTTCTGAAGACATTGAAATAACCTGATGTATCTTGAAGTCAGAAGTAGGTGTAGACAACTACTACTGTACACCCGATCGGTTGAGTTGCCAAACCTTCGCTGTCACACATTCGCCACAATTTATTATTCTAGTACCAATGAATAGATTGGATACAAAAAATACCTGCTTTAAAATTCTCTTGCAAAACATTTTGATATCCTATAAAAGATGACCTTGATATAGAGAATCTCCTATACGCTTCAACGAAAATTGACAGAAAAAAAGGACATTCAGTGTATTGAAATTGAAAATGATGAAAGAACGCAATATGTAGTCAGATTAGAGTTGCTCGTTTGTTTTTGTAAATTCAGACTGCAGCTGAACACAATGGAGACTGCCGCTCGATTAACTTTTCGTGCCGCCACCACTGCCTTGCTCGACGCTGGGACTGATTTATCAGCTACGAACCGTTAATAAATTGTTATAATGGCGTTAAGATAGAGCGACGGACGTAGGCGTAGGCGGGGCGGATGACGGCAGGCAATATTTTACCGCATAGTAGCTTTATGACCTCAGGTTACGAGCCAGGAAGAGCTATAATGCTTGTGGTATATCTGCGGCTCCTTGCTCGTTGCAGGAAAGCTCGGCACGGGTGCCAATTCCTAGGAGCGTATCGGACCATAAACTTGGAACGTGATGTATGTTACCGTTACCTTATATACCAATCCCCTCGTTATGTTACAGACCCACATTGAACTTACAGACCGACCCACACGTGTTCACGTATTTTTTACTTGAGATCTGTCCGAAGTGTTGCAGCTACGTGTAGAGATGAAATTCGTTTTACAACGCTTGGTCACCGTGTAATTGGACATCCAACCGGAAGTGGGTACCATTCGTGTCACCACGTGAACACTTGCTGTGGTAATTTATGTCTAGAGAACTTTCACTCCTAAGCGATTTTCTGAATTTATGAAAATTGTAGACGGAAAAATAAATCTTTGAGAATTTACCAAATTGTCTTCTGAATAAAAAAGAGCTCTAAAGTAATTTGCATAATATCGAGAACTTGTAGAACTATAACAAGACTAGGGGTGCGGGCGTTGATTTGTTAATTATGATTCTCTTAGTCTTGATCCAATTGTGTACTGACAAATAAATAGAAGCAGGTGTTGAGTAGATAAACTAGAGTTATTGCCAAGAGAGCCAAGAAATAATTTTATAAGAATGTATA
Source organism: Andricus curvator (assembly GCA_932195095.1). Classification (NCBI taxonomy): domain Eukaryota; kingdom Metazoa; phylum Arthropoda; class Insecta; order Hymenoptera; family Cynipidae; genus Andricus; species Andricus curvator. The sequence continues at coordinate 277,239 of CAKNYM010052201.1, read as the reverse complement.
TAGCAGTGATGTTACTTCCTCCTGTCTTATTGTCTTAGAGGCTTAACATGCTATTAACTATTCTATTTTTTCTCTTTTATAGCTTAAGGGCCAGACAGGTGTTTCTTCGAGTTTCACGTGCAGAAATAGCTTTGTCATGATTACTTTCGGAACTGTTGGTTTGTCGCTTCTGGCGCTGAGCCCTTCAACTGCACGGTTCATTATTTCTCGTACCTTATAAGCCAAGCTCTCTGAAGCTGTATTTGATGTTATAAATGCTTTGACATTCAGAATATCGAAATTTCAATTATAACTTCTGACAGCATTGGGATTTTCAATTGACAATGTATTATAAGTAAATGAATTAAATGTATTCTTTGACATTCTACGCATTCTATTGAAGTCTAAAAACTTTACATTTCCAAAGAAGTAATTTCGATTGAAAATAAACGCTTAAGAATTTGTACGTTTGAAGTCACTTTTCATTATATCTGATAGTGGTTGACATAATGTTGCTTCCATGAGCCTATCGTGTAATAAAGATAAGAAAACTTCCACTCGTGAAGTGAAGGAGATGAGGGTAAGCGTAGTCACGTACTATATTTTTCTATCATGTTCTCCTGTCTATTCACTGGCTGTTCAAAGTCAATCGATAGGTAGAAGTGAGGAGGAGAACGCTGAAACGATATGTTCCAAGGAGAAGATTCTCTTCCCTCGTAATGTCGGAACGCTGGCGAAGAATGAACCACGATCTCTCTGACGGCGTCGCCATTTAGATAATAACGCGCATTTTATCTCCCTCGTAAAAGCTAATTTATGACCGCATCCAGCGTGCTATGGCCGCCGGGCATATGGAAACTCAGAACGGAGCCTGCATCAGCAAAGGTCGTCAAGTGTCCTATACGCTAATATTATCAGTGTTGAGCTCGCTCCACCTTCGGATAATCGAGAAACTAAAAATATGACTCCCTTAAATTCAATCCCTCCCTCTCATCGTAAAAGGAGTTTTTTACTAACTTTTTGATGTGTCGATTCAACTGTTATAACAGATCAACTTTTACGGGAATTTAAATCAATTTTGGACAGCTCTTTTACGTTATTCGCCTTGAAAAAAATTATCGATCGAATCTTTCTTATACCTTTCTTCAAAAACTTGTGGTCTTTGTCAGAAAATACTATATTTTTTTTGTATTTGTCTTTTCTTCTTCAGGATTAGTAAATAAAACAATGAAGTATTGCATTATTTATGATGTTGTGTAATAATTCATTTTTCTTTGCAGATGATGAAAAACCCTCGATTGTCCATAATTTACAGACATCGAAAATGGTCGATTGCGCATCGTGCGCGAAGGCGATGATCAAAATCACCAAAATCGAGAATTGACATTCTCGATCTCCATGAAGTTTTGAGTCCACCTGAACATGTTTCAAAACAATCTCGAATTTTCTCGAAATCGTCTCGAATGCATCACTAACTCCATGGTTATACCAAAACATTTATCACCGCGCCTCTATTGAAAGTTCGAGTTTCGATACCTGTAGAGCGGGTTGAAACACGATGTTTGCATTCTTAGGGTTGAAAAATTTTGTTTCAGCCCTATGGTTTGACAACTCGCACTTCGAGAGTGCCCGTATCAACCCGTATCAGCGGACGGGAACGTGTTATTCCCGCCCGCTGATACGGGCGGGAATGTGCCTACCGATCGCTTACCGTTGCAAACTTCATATTGCTCCAAAAACCCATAACAGATATTTGTACTCGTTTAACGTTTTGATTATCGAATCCAACCGAAGCAGTGGTATCTTCGTCTGAAGTAGAGAAAATTTTAGAACAAATTTTTGAAAGACATAAACTTAAAAAAGTCAAATTGTGTAACAAAATTGCACAAGAAGGCTTAAAAATAAGTAATCTCTTTTCTTTATTCTTTATCCGACATTTTTATATTACTGAGGACCGACATGTTTCGAAGCCGTTTAGGCTTCATCAGGAAAAATTTTAATTGGAAAACACCAGGAAATATTTCTATTTTATGCTAATATTAATTAAAAATTATGATATGAATTTGAATCTAAAAAACAGGTTAAAATTCTGTACTAAAATAAAAAGAAACAAATAAACATGCATTACGTATAAAAATAGTTAAATTAATTTATAAGTATTATTATGCCGAGTTTGAAAATCAGTACTATTAATTGAAAAAAAAACTCTTACCCTTCTTTGCACCTCAAAAACATTACATTTTCTTTTAATATTTCGGGGAATATAGTATTTAAAAAAGATATTGTCATTTTTTACAATTTGAACTAGAAAGATTGCATTTGCATGACCGCATATACTGTACAAAATTTCGGGAATTTTTCCCACTTTTTAGTGGGGAAAATCCACATTTTCGTTGGGGAAAATAATTTTCCTCAAGATTCAGGGAAATTTACATAAATGTTTTTATAATTCACTAAAAAATTGGGGGAAATTCCCTAAAATTTAGGAAATTAGATAATACCTACAATTTTTGGGGAAATTTCCCTAAACATATGGTAATTTATACAAAAGTTTGGGATTGAGAATATTCCCTACAATTTTAGGAATTGAATGATTCCTACTGTATGTAGGGAATCGTCCCAAAAACAATGTTTCATTTTCCACGTAGATTAGGTAAATTTTCTAAACATTCTTGAAGTATTACCGTATGTTCAGGAAGCTATTTTGCCCTAAAGTATTTGATAAACTATCATAATATTTTGAATAATTTTACACATTTTTTTGGAGAAACGATTTATTAATGTTATAGTAATCTCAAAGTTTTCTTTTTATAAATTTTGGTTGGTCACGTCAGAAGTAGCAGTCCCAGACAGAGGTACAAAAATTAATATAATATACATTTGTTATAATAGAGTTCAACATAATATAGAAAAGTTTGCGTTCCGGACAAATTTAAATCGAGTGCGAAGCACGCGATACGTGATGAGAATGTGTTCGTTAACGCCGAAGGAGCTTTAACAAAAGAGAATTCACAATCACCAAATTACAGTTGTCGATGCTTTGACCTTTAATTTTAAATGTCTGTGCGCGAGATAAATACATTATCGAGCGCGAAGCGCGAAATCTGACAGACGCACTTCAAAGACGCGCTCAAACCTGCGAGTGAGAATGTGTCCGCGCGGCGGGCAGATGTTTTATTAGTTTCTTTTGGAGCAAAGGGTTTTCAAGAATTTCAAACATTTTTGCACAAGAAAAGAAGTTTTTATTTTTTGAAATTGCCTGAAAGAAAAATGAGCTTACAATCAAAATATTAAAATTGTTCAATATAATTAAATTAATATGAGAGTGAGTGAATGAACATAGCGTGCCCCAAAAAAACTTTTTTTTTTACTAGAGGGCAAGGCTCCCCTCTATTTTGTAAATTGCACGAAAAAAGAAATTGCATTAAAGCAAACAAAATTTTTTTTTTTTTTCTTCAAATTCTTCAGTATTAGGACGTGTCCCTGGGCTTTTAAAATTAACAAGGGATCTTAAGTAGGTTTAAATTTGCTGCCCCAAACGCTTTATATTGTACCCGGAAAATGTCCAGAAAATTAAAAATAGCAGTTTTATTTATTTAAAATTCATGCCAAAGACGTTTTTTTTAAATTTTCAGCATGCGTTTTCTGTTTTCAATAAGTGACAAGTTTTCAAGTATTTTGTAGGAAATTTAAAATTATTTAAACAGGAAGTAGATTTTAAGAATAATATTTTTTATTGTAATTTTTGAATTGTTTAAACAATAATATTTGTTTGAATTTTTGATTTCCTAACAAATCATTAAAATGATTTATTTTATGGAAGTAATTACTCACTTAATGATATTTTTATTGTAATTTTTGCAATTGTTTAAAGAATTATATTTGTTTCAATTTTTGTTTTCCTAACAAATCATTAAAATTTATTTTTTTATGGAAGTAATTGCTCACTTAATGATTGCTAGGAAGATTATTTTTGATTGAAGACATCTTGTAAGTATGGTTTAAAGATTTTCCATTTGCTTGAATATTTTTTCCTGCCAAATAATAAAAATTTAGGACTCTCTTGAACTAATTACATATAATGGATGTTAGGAATAATATTTTTTGTCTGAGACATTATTAAATTGTTCAATAAACCATCATTAATAATTTACTTAAGACTTTCCATGGGAAAGGTGGAGAAAATTCTAGTTTTTTAAATTCTCTTACACTATGTCGGTCATTATCACGATATTGTTACTTTCAGACGTTACACCTTAATTCCGCGTGCAATTATTATTTGCCTGAACAATTTGTTTCATTTTATTATGAATAGTTCTTTTTTTCTTGTGCAATTAATGAAGCAGTTAATTTTTGTATTCATAATATAATTTTCGAAATTTGTTCAAGCAAATAATAATTGTTGGAAAAATTGAGGTATGTATAACTTCTTTATAGCAACATATATGGCGTGAAGAGAATTTAAAAAAGTATAATTTTCTCTACGTTTCTAATAAAAAATCAGAAGTGAATGATTATTATATAATTGTTAAAATTGTTTAAAAAATGTTATATAATTGTTTAAGCATTTCCTAATGTAACAAACAATATTACTGCTAGATATCATTCATGAAGTACGTAATTATATAGTTCAAGAAAACATTAAATTTTCAACATTTTGTGGGAAAAATATTGAAGCAAATGGAAATAGTTTAAACAATAGCAAAACGTTTTCAACAAAAAATATTACTCCTAAAATTCCTTTACTGAGTCATTAATACAAAAAAATACTAACTTATCATTATTTACATGGTATATTGAAAATAAAAAATAATAATAATTACTTGAACAATTCAAAATTAGTTAAAAAATATTTGCAAACTTGTCACTTATAGAATACATACACAACATTCCTGGTAAGATAATCACAAAAAATCCCCTCTTAATCATGAATTTTACATGAAACTGCTATTTTGCAGTTTTCGAGGAATTTTCCGGGCACAATACAAAGGGTTTGGAGATGGAACAAATTTAAAAGTTATGGGGTAGAAATTATTCCTTGAACATTTTTTAAGCAGTGACTGTAATTCAATTTCCAAAAAGTTAGTAACAAGTAGTTGTTTCCCCCGATTTGAACCGACTTGAAAGAGAAAAAAACATATGGAATTTCTCGTTTCGAGAACCTCACAAAATGGGAGGAAGCCTTGTCCTCTACAGTGAAAAAATCTGCTAAAATTATGAATCATCTAAAAAAAAACGATTTTTAACAAAGTGGTTCAACCTTCAACCAAGTAATTGAATTTTTAATGAAAAATATATATTCGCAATGAATAATGTAATAGTAGATATTTCAAACAAAAAGGATTTTAATTTTATATGTAAAAACAGTTTAATTCTACCAAAAAAAAGAGGAATTTATAAACCAAATAATTGAATCCTCAACCAAAGAGGATTAACTTTCAATCAAACAGTTTTATTTTGAATCAAAAAAGATTAAAATTATGCCGAAAGACATGAATTTTCAAACCGAATAGATTACTTTTCAAAAAAGTAGTTGGATTATCAAAAAAAAAAAAAAAAAAAAAAGAAAAATCAGTTGAATTTCGAACACCAAAATAAGGATTTTCAACAAAAAGTTTATTTTTTACCAAAATAGTTGCATTTTTAACAAAAAATAATGACTTTTAAACAAAATTGTTGAATTTTCAACCAAATAATAAAATTTTAAATTAAAAATATAACATAGAATCTTTTATAAACGGAATAAAACAATTTAAAAATTTCAAATTTGATTCTCAGTTATTTAAAGTTCCTTTTATAGAAATTCCCTGACTTTTGCAAGATTTCTTTCACAATCCCTGACTTTTCCCTGACTTCCTAGAGTTTCCCTGATCTCCGACAGCAGCACTGGAATGTCAATTTGCTGGAAACAAAAAAATTTAGGCACTAAAAATGGTATTGTTTCGGATAAAGCTAGAGCATTCTTGCGTGTAAGGTAAAATTTATTTTAAACAATACAACATTTTCGTTCTGTCAAATTTTGCCACAGTTTTGGGAATAATCATGAGAAGGCCTTTTAAAAAAAATTCGAAGTTTTATATTGACAAAGTAATTTATTTTTCAAAAAATTCCTATATGCTTGCTTCCTAAAAAGGCTCCCTTGATTTTAAACAAAATTAATATTTTTAAAAGATCACAACCTCTAGGGTTAAGTGCTGACTACTTAAAATTATAGACTCTTAGAAAAATCTGATCAAAATTTAATATACATGTGAGTAAAGTCATTTGCATATACCGTAAATTAATTTTAATATACCATCATGTTGTAAAATTAATATACATGTATATTAAAGTCGGTAAAACAGAGTGCGTGAAAACAACAAGTTCTTTCAATACAGGTGCTTGGGGGTTAGGTTTCTTAATTATTTGTTTAATTGAACTTTTCTCTTAAAAACCAGTGTAATTTATATTTATCTAGGAGAAAATATTATGTTTGATTATTTATAATTGAAAATTGCTGCCGAAATTGTTTTTAATTTGTGTAAAGTACAAATATCTGACTTTTCTGATGAATGATCAATACGCGGTATATAAAATTTAATAACATAGTCTCTTAATGGCGATTTCGTATACCTAGGTTTTAGGTTTAATATACAAATGTATATTAAATGATCTATTACAGTATTACACTAACTATCTAAAGGTGTTTGACCTGTTCATGAAAGTGGTACAAATTTTAGACAGATTTTGTAACTGTCAATCAGTTCACAGTCTGCTAGCAGTTCATAAAGATTTTTTTTTTTGACAACTTGAATTTGATAATCGAATCGATGATATTTCTAGCATACAAAAACAATCATTATTGCAATTTAAAAATGGATTTATCATATTTCGTTCACTTACTCCTCAAAATTTTTGTATATTTCAGAGATAAAATTTAATTTCGAAGTTTCATATTCCACTACCGCTACCTTCATCAAGATCAACCCTACACTCACACTTCATTGAGCTACACGTTAATGAATCTTGAATTTCAGTAAGACTTTGAAACGGACAGTAATTCGAGAGAGACTTGACAAATCGTTCAGAAAACAGACAGCCGTCTAATCTAAGGCAGTGGAGCATTGAAAGAGATGTACGCAAGTCTGTAAAATGTCGTGCGGGCGTCAGTTTCTAAAGTGGATATAAATATACGTTCTCGACATCCGTGAAATTCCTTCTGATCGCGATGATTTTTCAGAGGGAATCGCGGGACGTGACTTATCGCTGTGGTCTCGCTCGACGAATTGCTTCTTTCACATTTCATCTCTCGCCCGTTCTTCTGGGTGATTTCCAAGTTGCCGCCCACACCTCCCCTTCATACCCGCGAAAGTTCTCCTGCGCTGATGTATCGCCTCGTTAATGTTTCGCTTCATCAGATGTTATGACTGAACATCCTTTACCCTGCCACTGGGCGGTAATTTCGGTCTGCTCTTATTGTGAAATGTACTGTTATAAATTACGTCGACATTGCCAGCTACGCGGCCGTAAAACCGCGCGTTTCATCTTCCAAACGGTATAAACAAATATCATGGCGCGTTACGAGGTTGTCTTTCCTTTCACCTCTTTCAACCCTCGTTCAGCTCTCGCGAAAATTCCCTCAGGGCAATTTATTTGTTCGATCTTCCAGGAGAGAAAAATAGCAAACGTAATTCGATGTTTGTCGGTCAGATTGGAGGCGACGTAAACAACGTTAACAGTGACATTGAAGTTGTAGAACCTCTTAAACGTTGAGTGCTTACTGCGCATCGAATGAAATATAAACAATCTAAAAAGGATCGTCTCAACCAAGCAGCCTCGGGAGTTTAATCTTCCACTATTTTTTATCTGTCCATAATATCCATAATATGAAAATAAAAGTAACGATTCGGCCCAACAATCCACACACCGCCCAACGTGGCTCTTTAGCGACGTTAATGCCACCGGTCTTCGTAATCTATTCTATGGGCCGTAAAAATGATAATGAATTCCTAGTAACAAATGTATGTAGTCAGTTTCCATATCATTATGGAAATTCCGGATACAGACTCATCTCATTCGTGTTGGTACATCTTAATATACTGGTATAGCTATACGTTAACCGTCGCTCGTAAACTGTAATGGGTATATTCGGAATTTATTCTCCTCACGTGACAAAGGGGGGACGATAATTTTCTAGCCGACCAGGTTTGATGGTTCCTTGACTTATCCTACGTGACACACCAGATACCCGCATTTATAGGTGTTACACATGCTCGTTCAAATGTAGCATTAATGCTGGTCATATCTGTTTTGAACCTTTCCGCAGTTTCGAGTTTAAGCAATGATAAAAAGAAAACGTTTTTAACTTCAATTTACACATAGGGGTGGAAATAGTGACAAATCGTGTTAAAATTGAGTGGATACATTCAAATGCTTTTAGGGGAACTCTATGTCTAATTCACAGAAGACAAACAATCAAACATTCATCTTGAAGATTTTTTTTAATCACGCAATTTATTATTCATACAAGAAGAAAAAATTCCTTTTGAATAGAAGTGAAAAGTTTTCTTGATAAATTGACTGTTTGGTTTAGTTTTAATTAAATTGATTGGAAGTACACATTTTGATGTGCAATTCACAGGGGAATTCGAACTTTAGTGTCCCAGTCACAAATTACTTTCGACTCAAAACAAATGAGTTTAAAAGAAAATTATAGTTTGAGTTATGGATTTTGCAAGTTGTAAAACCATAAAGTTCCACATTGATTTAATAGGGGAAGCAGGCAGCTTTTTGTTAATTTACGATTAACAAAATTAATTCAATTTATTTGAGCATTCAAGAGTACGCTTAGAAATTATATTAATATCTAAAAATATTCCAATTCATTGAAGAGTGGCAAAAATAAAATATTCAAACCAACTAGAATTATTTAAGCGATTTCGATATGTTCAAACATTTATAGGCATGCTTTGAAAGAAAATTAGTACTTAAATATGTTTAAATCGATCCGTAATTTAGTAAAATAAAATATTTCTCCTGCTTTTCCTCAGTAAACTATATACCGTAAAATGGGGCTACATTTTGATTTTGATATTACTCCGTAGAACATTTTTTTTACTTTTGTGATTTTTCTGTATATGCTACGAATATTGTCTATAAGATGTACGAAAAGTCATACTAAAAAAAGTAAAATTCCACGGGTTTATAGAGCATAATGTTTTCCCATATTAACTTTGAATAACTTTTTACGGAAATTAAGATATTTAATTAAGTTTATTATTAGATTCTTCGTAGTTGATGTTGTGATTGGCTTTAGGATCCAGAAATAAGAAATGCTCGATTTTTTACAAGTCAAACAGACGTTTCGACCCAGGTGGGGGGGGGGGGGTCTCATCAGTGTTTTATTCTAGAAAAATGATTTTACATGGAATAATGTGAAAATTTTTAACTACGAAGAATCTATTAATCTAAAGATCAATATAACCCCCCGCATTAATTATGTTTATTATCCTCATTCTTTTCTGAAGTTTAAAAAAGTATTGTTTTAGGAAAACTGTTACATTCTAAGAATGCTTAGGTTCAAGAAAGGTGGTAAGATTTTCTGTGAAAAAAAATTTTCAGTTTGGGATGAATTCAAATCCTCCCAATTTTAAATCAAATCATCAAGTCGCCGTGGTGTAGTAGTTAGACTTTAGAGTGTTGAATTTGTATTTAGTTCTTTCCAGATCTGTGCTACCGCTTACGACGGTTTTAATTTATATTGATGTATTTTTGGTTGACTTTTTCTCCTTTTCTCCCTCTTTTTTCAATTGGTTATTTTTGTCTCTAATGAGCCGAAAAGTGAGGTGGTCTAGAAATCTATTTTTTAATTTTGAATCTTTTTCATGCTCATTTTGCATAAAATTATTCATGATAAAATGGATTTCTGTTCTATCTTAATTTTGAAATATAAGTATTTTTAGAATATTAAAATGCAAAATAATCAAACATTTATTATAATAATCCAGAATGGTTCTTTATTTTTTAATAGGGCGCTGGCCAGTTTTTCCTATATAGGGCATTGATCTGAAAAAGCGTTACACCCTTGTCAGGTTGTAGCTTGTTCTCCTGTCCAGGGCCACCTTAGAAGTGAGATAAACCGTCGAGAATCCCACCAAGCCCACAGCCCACATTAGAATTTCAGCGTATTGTTTGTCTTGTGTGTTTTCGGCATGAGTTTCCCTTTACTGAAAAGAGGATGGAATCATCTGCTACGAAGAGGACCTGAGTTTCTGCACCCAGTGAAAAATAAAAAGTTATTCATAATACCGATAATGATATATACTAACAAGGAAAAATGTTTGTACAACATTGTAATATATTATCGTGTAATTATATGCAGAAACATAAATCCTTATGGTAAATCATAGGAGATCGTATGTCGTTATTTCTCCGCTGAAGCAACTACTATAAAACTTATGATAGTTAATACATACACAGATTGGAATACACATCAAGAGAACGTATTCAACAGGTTCCAAGAAAGGTCTCAGTCGGACATGCGGTGCAGACCATATCGAGTCTCGATCTGTGCTACCGTGCGACGCCTCCGGCTGATCGTTGATCTTTGCCAGATTATTATGGCTGTCGAGTAGATATATGACCAGTGACACGTCGGTATGCTGGTCTCATTAGCGATCCGAATCAGATGACTAATGGTTGTCTTTGAAGCCTTATTTTTTAGACAGCCTTTTTTAAAAGTCAGATAAGTCGTTGTACCCCGTTTCGATAAGGATAACTTTGACAACCACTCCTGCATGTCACCGTCATTGAAGATAATATTTCCTTTACGATATCATTTAGTTCATGATGTAATTTCCGTCACGACAATATTTCACTTAGAAAGCGTTCAAATGTAACATACGTATTAGAATTAAAGTCGGCGTCAAAAGTACGCGATCCTCACTTTGATCGCTCGCCACTTGTTAAAAAAAAAATCGCAGAAAATTCTGACCAGGTACACGTGAAAGCTTAAGTTTTGTAAAGTGATTGAAGTACACTTTAAAAAAATGAAATTAGATCAATATTTCGCGAAAAAAACCTTTAAGAATATTTCAGGATTTAATGAGAGTAGCCACCGTTTAAGAAGTGTTAGAAAAAAAGTATCCATTTCACAACAATAGTGACCTCAGGAGGAAGGGGATACCGGCTCACCCGCAGGTCAATAGCTGGGAAGGAAATAGGCAGTGACGTCGGTATCCCCTTCCTCCTGAGGTCCCTATTGTTGTGAAATGAATCCTTTTTTTCTAACACTTTTCAGACGGTGGCTACTCTCATTAAATCCCGAAATATTCTTAAAGGTTTATTTCGCGAAATATTGATCTAATTTCATTTTTTTCATTCTCATTCTAATGAGAAGGTATTGGTTTTATGTAAAATTTGACATAGTACATATTTTTACCAAGGTGTCTGTCTGTAGTCTGTAGTCTGTCTGTCTGTCTGTCAGTCTGTCAGTCTGTCTGTCTGTCTGTCAGTCTGTCTGTCTGTCTGTCTGTAGCCACGATAACTTTCGAAAAAATGATCAGATTTGATTGAGCTTTGGCACACTTTTTTATGGCCTAAAAAGAAAGAACGAGTTCGTTAGCCAGCTATTTTGGATGAAAATTCAAAAAGTGAGCACATTTTGAAAATTTTTGAGACCACTTTTTTTGAAGTTTTGAAAATTCTATGTACGGTTATTAGTAGTACGCAAAAAGACGAACGAAATATTCTAATGACTTTTCGTGATCAAAAAAAAATTACTGGAGTTATAGCATTTTCAAAATTCCAAAAAACAAACGAAAATGAACATTTTAAGCCGAAAAACGCACGATATGAAAAAAAGTAAAGAGGAGAAAAACGTTGCTTCTTGAACACCCTATGATATTTTCATAACAACTTTTTGAATTTTTTGAAAAATAAAAAATTCAAATTTTGATCGCACAAAAAAGTAATGAAAAATCTGCCCGCTTCGCGGGCAAATCCTCATCGCGCGCTTCGCGCGCGGCTCGCTTCGCTCGCAAGTTTGAGCGCGCCTAGGGCCAAAGCTCAATCAAATCTGATCATTTTTTCGAAAGTTATCGTGGCTAGAGACAGACAGACAGACAGACAGACAGACTGCAGACAGACACCTTGGTAAAAATCCTTTTTTTCTAGCTCAGGGGGTCTCAAAACGTGGAGATTTGATGAAAACCGACCATGTAAAATTTTACATAAAACCAATACCTTCTCATTAGAATGAGAATGTAAAAATCAAAAATTCCATTTTGCTGTGAAACTATGCAAGATACGAGAAAAGATCATTCCACCAAAATTGTGCAACTAAAAAAGATCTACAAATTTCTTATTATTCACTTTTTGATATGACGCGTAGTTTTTGTTTTATTCGTAAAAAGCAGCATTGAAGATAGAAAAATCAAATTTTTAGACGAATAACACGAGCTACGAAAAAAATGACAGGAAGAAAATTTGTTCATCCAAGGAAGAGGTACAAGTTTGTTGTGAATCATGTTTCTATAGGATGCGTAGTTTTTGTTTTATTCGGGAAAATAACATTGACAGTAAAAAAAATCAAATTTTTGAAAAAACAATGCAAGGTACGAAAAAAGATAAATGAACAAAAATTGTGCATTCAAAAAAGATTTAAAAACTTGTAGTCAATTTTTGTCAATCAATATCATTATTTTTCATTTGAAATCAAATACGAATTTAGTAATTTGTATATGAAGAACATATAACACGAAGCACAAAGTGCGCGCTCAGTGTATTTACCAAATTGCACGCCGTAAGTGCGTTCAAACTTTTTTGTTTCTATCATACGGTGCACAGAACCGAGCGTGGAACGCAAGGTTCAAATGATTTTCAAATCAAATATCGAGCGCGAAGCGCGTGTGTCTGGATGAGAATGTGTTCCTTAAGGTCGATAGAACCTTGAGTAAATAAAGTTCCTTTTCAGTCTAAAATAAAAACAAATTTACCAATCACTTAATATGTAGAGGTTTCGATAATTTTATTATATTTGCAAACAAACTTTTTCTTTTCATCGAAGTCGAATACGAAGTTGAAAAATCTAGAGGAACCGAGCGTAAAGCGCGATGTAGATACGCCCGAGCGCGTAGCGCGAGGTGAATACATAATCGAGCGCGAAGCGCGAGATAAATATATGATCGAGCGCGAAGCGCGATATCCAACAGTTGCGCGCCCTAGGCGCGCTCAAACTTGCGAGCGAAGCGTGCGATGAGAATGTGCCCGCGAAGCGGGCAGATTTTTTAAATTGTACTTCATCAGCGCTATCGTAAAAAATTTTTTAGAACAACAATATACATATCTTTCAATTTGGGAGATCTCAAGCTTTCACGTGTACCTGGTCAGAATTTCGTGCGCTTTTTTTTTTTTGTTTGAACAAGTGGCAAGCGATCAAAGTGAGGGTCGCGTACTTTAGATGTCGAACATTAGCTTTCTGTAACAAATGATCAATTAAATGATGATTATCACATCCAAGCTTTACGCAGGTTTCGCTATACCTTGAAATTAATAAGAAGCCTGGTAAAAAGAAAGTCCCATGTGGATCACAATAGGGTTCAGAATAAAATTTTACTAATATATTGGATATGAGACAAATCAGTACTAATGTACTCAAATTTCAGGACACTTCTCAGAAGTTCAAAAGTCCTCTAAAACAAGTACGGTCGAAATAGAACTAAACGTATCAAACCATTTCTCCAATACATCCTTATTCAGCAAGAAAGTTTTAGACCTAATTAATTTCTGAGATAAATAACTAGAGAAGCACTTTGCGCCCCGAAGATATTTTGGAAAAAGTTGCCAAAATGTTATTTGAGCAGATTTAAACTTCCCATCACATTTTAGAACAAACTATCAAAAAGCAAAACTAAACAAGATAAAATTCTAGGAAAATTAAAAAATAACTTTTATCTAATCTGTCAAAGTAACTGGATTTTTATTTGAAGTGGCTGAAAACTCAAACTCTGAAGGTTATGTCTGTAGATGGGAACCTGCTAATGTTCAAAATAATTTTGCTGCTTAATAATTAAAGTAAGCGTAATTTTCAGTGATTCTAAAAAAATGATCCAACTCTTTCCAAAATTGAAAATTTTTTACCCACTTATCAGGGAAATTACTTGTGTTTAGTTTTTTGAAAATAGCTCATTGCTTGATAAAGCAACGTTAATGACGCCAGAAGAACATTTGTAGAGCAGGAAATTCTACATAAATTTGAAAAAATTGAACGGTTTAGCTCACATAAGTCACGAGTTATGATCATAGAACTTTGACCCTTTAAATTATAAGAAACTGTCTGTACTGAAAAATACACTTGCGACAGAATTTAAACAGTTTAGTGTAACATATATGCCAGCAATTCTGTAAAAATAATGGAATCGTCATATATGCTTTCCAGTTCAGTCTCACATAAGCCTTCATCGAATATAGAGCAGTATTTTAAACGGTCTATAATTTGTCTCGTTTACTTAAGCCCTTAAACCATCAGGTTATGGTCCCAGATCATGGCGTCTAGACGGATATATATTTTATCGGTTCGCAAGTAATATACAAAAATGGATAACAAACTAAGTAAACGCAACATACAGCCGTTTAATGGCGAAGATTATACAGTGTTGAAGTTTTGCGTGAGATTATTACTTGCCGAACTTGGTGTGTTGAACATTGTGGATAATGCTCTCCCGCTGTCTTGTGATCTTTCAAATTTTGTTAAGTAGTACTTTCTCATGGGGAGTGAATGAAGTGTTTTTCGACGTGAAATTTTGCGCTTTTAAGAAAATAAGGACTCGACTTCAGAAGCTCAAAATATATGAAACTTGACTAATTTAGTCCACTAGACCACCCACTTGGCGGGGAGAGTCTGTGAAGAGTACAAGATCCTACACCGCATGAGCTTTCAGAAATAAATATATGGAAATAAATGGTAGAAATATATATGACAATCCACTACGCTCCGTTGTCGCTTACACTGCACTCACCACGTGGTGATCACATTCCAGTGCACAGCGTTTTCAATAGCACGGTATTCACAGGGCTGCAATTATATATCACTGCGCTACATTGTCACTGCTTTTGCGCTCACGGAGTAGTCGTGATATTCCACTCCGCCGTCTTGTCGCTGCCTTTTTACTAACCGGGTAGCGATGACATTTTACTGTACTGAATTGTCGCTGTTTTGACTATCACTGGGCGACGATGAAATTCCACTGCGCTGCGTTGTCTCTAAATCTAAACTCACAAGGTGGCGTAGACATCCCACTGCGCTACGTTGCTGCGACGCAGTGCAGTGAAGTATCATCGCCGCTCCCTAAATCCAGAGCTAGCGACGACGCAACGCAGAGCAATATAATTTCCACCTCGTGAGCACTGAGTCAGCGACAACGCAGCGAAGTGGAATATCTTCTTCGCCATGTGAATGCAGAGACAGAGACAACGCAACTCAGTGGAATATCATTTCCGCCTCGTAAGTGCCCAGGGAGTGGCAACGTAGTACATTGAAATAGCAGCGCCACCCCGTGAGTGCAGAGTGGGACAACGTAGCGCAATGGAATATAATCTCCGCTACCTTGTGAGTGCAGAGACAGTGACAACGTAGCGCAGTGAAATATCATTGCCGCCTCGTAAATTCAGTGCCAATGATGGTGCAGCGCAGTAGAATATCACCGTCGCCTTGTGAGTGTCGAGTCAAAGGCAGCGCAGCGCAGTGGAATATCATTCCCGCCCGTGAATGTTGAGAGAGCGGCAACGCAGTACAGTGAAATATCATCGCCGCCCTGCCCGGAGAAAAAGGTCTAGTTTGGCTAACGTAGATCCTGGTTAGCCTCACTAGACAGTCTAGTAAAATATAAACCAACAAGCTGTCTAGTTAAACACGCCAGATGATCTAGTTAAACTCTGCCTGGTTAACGTTACGAGACATCCAGTATAAGTTACTAAACATCTGGTACGGCCAAAATTTCCATGATTAGATTAGGTAATCAGCTGTCTAGTAAGAGTGAGCAGATGTTGAGTTAGACTCATATTTGCTGGGCAAAAGTTACTTATGTCCGAACCACCTTGAAGACCCACCATTGCATGTACATGAAGCAGGCGTAATGTGGCGGCTTCCAGCCCAGTGACGCTCGCACATGCGCACTCCGCCGCCGGACCAACATGAAACTTTACGCCCGCCAGATAAAACTTTACACCCGATAAATGAAACTTTACCCCCGCTACATAAAACTTTACGCCCGCTATACATACACTGCACTACGCAAGTGAGAATATGGAGGTAGTCCTCTTTATCCTAAAAAAAGTGTATCGCTGGACCCCACAGTCTACCTTCTGCAAAGTACGGTATTTCACTTATAACCTAAAAATGTCAAGTACACCAAACATCCTCTATCTGCCCCACATGCTTTTTTTCAAGGAGGGTAGAACAAAAAGTATGATATGTATTAAGGGCGAACGGATACTTTGGCGAGTGTTACTTCCGCCCTCGCTTAGCTCGGGTGGCAAGTTATCACTCGCCAAAATAGCCTTATTCACGCCTTTGATACACAATGTATTATTCTTATTGATGGAAAAAGGCAATGCAAATATCTCGGAAATTGTGTAGGACCGCTTGCAAATTTCAAGATTCTACGCCGACAACACTGGCCAAGTGTGTGATTTCACATTTCAGGAAGGAATCGCACAGCCTGACGTATTATCGTCAAAACAAAATGGCGTTGGTACTGACGACAAACAGAGGCAACTGAATGCTGGACTGAAAGCGAAGACGCCGACAATTAGGCAAGCAGGTTCGAGGGAGGAATAGTGATAAGTAAAGGGTGTAGGAGGCACCTTGCTACTAGATGTCTCATTATTAACACCATTAACACGTCACAACTCCACGTATCGGTAAAAATTATGTGATGGCGGTAATAATAATAAGTGCACTGCCTTGTCGCTGACTCTGGATTTACGAGGCGGCGACGATATTGCACTGCGCTGCGTTGTCGCTGACTCTGGATTTACGGGACGGCAATGATATTTCACTGCGCTGCGTTGCCGCAGTTTCTGCACTTACGGGGCGGTGATGATATTCCAATTTTGTCCTGTAACTCTGTCTCTGCAGTTACGGTGCTGTGAAATATTGTATTGCGCCACGTTCTCGCTGACTCTGCGCTCCCGGAGTGGTGGTGATATAACACTGCTCTGCGTTTTCGCTGACTCTACATTCACGGGCGTCAATGTTATTTCACAGCGCTTCAATTTTACTCTCTCAGAACTATAGGGGTTGTGATCATATTCGACGGCGCTTAGTTTCCGCTGACTCTACTCTAACGGGGTGGCGATGACATTCCAATCAGCTATGATATTTCACAGAGAGGCGATGATATTCCATTATGCTGCGTAGTCGCTGACTCTGCACATACGGGCGCAAATGAAATTTCACCGCACTGCGATATCACTGGCTCCACAGTCTCTACATTCACGGGGCAACGATGACATTCCCCTGCGATGCGTTGTTACTGATTCCAGGCTCACAGAGTGGTGATCACACTTCATTATGTTGCGTAGTCGCTGACTTTGCACACACGGGGCACAAATTAAATGTCACTGAGGCGAATAAGGTGTATAAATAATTAAACTCAACAATTTAAGTAACTAAAATAACTTTTAATTAAGAATAATGGGAGCGAGCTTCATACAGTTTGAGAGACGGAAACGAACTGAGGTTTCGATGACGAATTCATCGTCATCCTGGGCCTGGCATGGCAACAGGGCAACCAGGGCACGTACCCGTTCAGACTCGCAGATCTGAGTGCCTTTAAAACTCTACGGTGATATCATTTGCTTATGCTATCGACGAAAAGCGTCGAACGAAATACGTGTCATTAACAGACCGGCACAAAGTATCAAAAATTAAATGAGTGCCGGCTCGAAATATTCTATAATGTACTCTAGAATTATAAGTAAAAATATTTGTAAATAATTATTAAAAATACCGCCACAGTACCCCCCTGCTAGTGATTGAACATATAAGAATATCAAATCACGATATAATATACATGTTATAATATATAAATTGAAAATTATTGTTGCCAAATCGTCTGAAGAACTGAAACTTGAACAAATTGAAATGCCTATTTCACTTCTTTTTATAAACAGTTCAACTTTGGCGAACAGAAGAGACGTGATTTATGCTTATGGAAAAGGGAGGCATACTTTTGTATAAAGAAAACTTTTTCACTGCACATATTTTACCAGAAAACAAAAAGAAATGTATATAGCACTAGTCGAAACACGCATGAACGACTCTGAAATCACTGCACATTACACTTCATGAGAAACCACCCTGAAGGCGATCAGGGAATCTGACTCGTCTGCCAGACTTAGTTTTGCTTGAAGGTGGTGATGCGGCTGGAACTTCCTCTGGTTCCACAGTTTTACCCGAAGCTGGATCCTCTCGTGCTGTATGTGGTTGTTCCTCCGAGTCAGCTATAATGTAACCTGGCTTAAGGCGGTCCACACTAACGGTGATATTTATTCCGTCGACTGTGATGACAAATGTTTTGTCTGTTCGGCTGACGACAGGATAGGGACCTTCATAAGGATCTTCGAGAGACTTCTTGAAAGCCGTGTCAACGCGCCGTAAGACGTGAGTACACGTGGCCAGGTCCTTGTAAAGGAAAACTGCTTTCTGTCCATGTCGTGTTCCGCTAACAGGTCTTAGTTGTTGAAAATAACTCTGTAGTTCTTTAGCGTAACCCGATGGTGTGTGTCTTGAGCCATTTGATGAATGTGGGACCAGAAACTCACCAGGTAGACGGAGTGGTTCATCATACAAAAGTTCGGCAGTTGTGGCTTTCAAATCTTCTCGCCAGGCTGCTCGGAAACCTAGCAATACTACTGGTAGCGTGTCAACCCAGTCTGCAGTCCGGTGACAGCGAACTGTTTCCCCTGATCTGTCGTAATCCGGAGGGGTGTGCCAAACCTTGCGATCCAACCAGAAACGAGAGTTCGTGCAATGGTGGGTGCTTGGATGTCATCGACTGGAAATGCTTCGGGCCACCGTGAGAAACGATCGATGCAGGTGAGGCAATATTTAAATCCTCTTGAAGAAGGTAAATGCCCTACGATGTCGATATGTATATGTTCGAACCTTTTAGAAGGAGAGGTAAACGATCCCACTGGTGATGAGACATGTCGAGATACTTTGGCTTTTTGACATTGGATACACGCGCGAGCCCATTGCCGGCAGTCGACCTTGATTGACGGCCACACATAGCGTTCTGTTATCAGCCTTACCGTGGCCTTAATTCCTGGGTGCGATAATTGATGTAACGAATTAAACGCTACCCGTCGGAAAGGCTTTGTGAGAAACGGTCTAGCTGTGCTGGTTGAAACGTCACAGTAGACGGCTACGTCGGTTCCTGGTAGTTGGACTTTTTGTAGCTGCAAAGTCGATTCCGGTTGAAGGTACATTTTAATGTCTGTGTCCTCATTTTGCGATTTTGCAAGAGCCGTGAAGTCGACTCCGGTTGAGAGTTCTTCGATTCTGGAAAGAGCGTCGGCGACGACGTTGTCGCTCCCAGATATATGTCGTATATCAGTGGTATATTGTCCGATGAAATCCAGATACCGGAACTGTCTTGGAGAGCACTTATCACTTTTTTGTTGAAATGCAAAAGTAATAGGTTTGTGATCCGTGTAAACAGTAAAGATCCTACCTTCTACCATGTGTCTAAAGTATCTAATGGATTTATATACAGCTAGTAATTCTCGGTCGTAGGCACCGTACTTGCGTTCCGCGGTACTCAACTTCTTTGAAAAGAAACCCAGAGGTTCCCATGCGTTGTTTACCCACTGCTGCAGTGCTGCGCCGACGGCGAAATCAGAAGCGTCTGAAAAAATGGCAAGAGGAACTCCTGGTGCTGGAAAAGCTAGTTGAGCGGCTACTGCAATACTCTTCCGGGACTCTTCGAACGCATTGATAGCTTCCTCAGTCCAGGTGACCGATGCATTACCTTTTAGGTTACCGTGAAGCATGTTGTTCAATGGAGCCTGTAGAGTTGCGGCATTAGGTATGCAAATTCGGTAAAAATTCAACGTACCTACGAATCGACGTAGTTCTTTGGCTGTTTTTGGTTGCGGATAATTCAAAATAACGTCGACTTTCTCTGGAAGGGGTCTAACACCATTCATAGAGACTTCGTAGCCAAGGAACTTGACGGTGCGTTCTCCCCAGATGCATTTTGCCGGGTTGATCAGAACTCCGTAGGTCTTGAACCGGTCAAGTACTTGGCGCAGGTGGAGTTCGTGTTCTTCTTCAGTATTTGACGCCACGAGAACATCGTCGATATAGCAGTAAACGAAATCGAGATCTCGAAGTACTTCATTCATGAAACGCTGGCAGGTTTGCGCCGCGTTTCGAAGGCCGAACGACATGTACGGGAATTCAAATAATCCGAACGGTGTCGTGATGGCTGTTTTATGAATGTCCTCCTCGGCAACTGGGATTTGATTGTAGGCTCTCACGAGGTCAATTGTTGAGAAAATATTCTTCCCGTGGAGAGATTGGGCAAAATCTCCGATGTGGGGTACCGGGTACCTGTCCGGGATGGTCCTTGCGTTGAGTCTCCGATAATCTCCACAAGGTCGCCATTCACCTCCCTTTTTGGGTACCATATGCAAGGGTGAGGACCAGTTACTATTTGAAGTACGAGCAATCCTCATCTCTTGCATGGTTTGGAATTCCTGTTTGGCTAGCTTCAATTTATCTGGAGCCAGTCGTCGAGGTCCCTCAGAAACGGGTGGTCCAGGTGTCGTGTTGATGTAATGTTTCGTCGAGTGTTTAGGTTCGACGATAGAGCGGTTTGGTCGTGTGATTTCTGGATACTGCTGCAGAATTTGATGATAGGGAGAAGACCCAGAAATGGCTCGAATACGTAGCAAACTCGCATCACACTCAGAGACTTTCCCTTGCACTGAGAGTGTTGTGAGGCTATCTAAAAGTTTTTGATTCCGAATGTCGACCAATAAGCCATAGTAGTGTAAGAAATCGACTCCGATTATCGGTTTTGTCACGTCAGCGACCACGAAACGCCACGAGTAAGCGTGGCGAAGTCCGAAGTTGAGCGTGAGTGTTTCGAAGCCGTACGTCGCGATGATTGAATCGTTTGCCGCATAAAGTTCGTACGATGTTTTGGGACGTCGTCCGCGTGTTAGTGCGCGTGGAAAAACGCAGAGGTCTGCTCCAGTGTCGACTAAATATTGCGTTTTCGTGTCCCGATCCGTAACGAAGAGGCGGCGAGACGAAGGGCAAGGGTCGCTGGCCTCCATCAGCGCCGGCCCGGTTCGTTTCCCGATTTATAGGCACACGGTTGGTTGCACTTTTTAGCGTCACTACCGAAAGTTTCGTGGTACCAGCAAACACCGTCTTGATTGTTCCGGCGATAACGACTTCTACTACGATCGCGGAAACGGCCGCGAGACGTAGACCGGCTGCGATCTCGTGAGCCCGATGCTACTTCTGACAACGTCACTGACACTTCGGCAATCCTGGTTGTGACAAGGGCGAGCTGCTGAAGCATGGCTTCTAGAGGTGCTAAATTCGCGGATACCTCGGTAACACGGGTCTTGGGCGTTGCTTCCGCGATAGCATCGGCGAGCTGTGACAACTTGTCAAGCTGGGCCTGGTCCTGTGTTGCCAGAATAGCCTGCATCGACGTAGGAAGCCGACCGAGCCAAAGTGGGCGTAGGACAGTATCTGGAAAAACGTTACCTGCAAGACCGCGAAGGTGTCGGAGAAACTGGGATGGCGTTCGATCACCTATTTCCTCATGCTCGAGCAGGCGGCGTGTCTTTTGATCCTGCGAGGCACTTAGTCGATTAATGAGTTCCGTTTTTAGTCTTTGATATGTTCGTTCAGGTCCGGGTGCTGAGGTTAAAATGTCGCGCACTTCCGCCGCAAATTTTGCATCCAGATTCCCGGCAACGTAATTGAACTTTGTTTCGTCTAAATGTACTCCCGCGAGCGCGAATTGTGTTTCCACCTGAGCGAACCACATCTCAGGATCTGCCGGCCAAAAGGGTGGGATTTTCACTCCAACACGGTTAATCGTGGCATAATCCGGAAGCATCAGGCCTGCAAAAGATGAGCTAGGGGCTGTATTTTGTACACCATTTAACGGCGTTTCCATTGTAGCCGTAGTCACAACGGGCGTCATCGTCGTCGTGGTGGATGTGGTTGTAGACATTTTTTTGAATATAAACTTTACAAATGATAATCCTAGAAAGAAAACTGCACTTCACTAGCCCGTGGGGGCGAAATCGACTGTAACTGTACCAAAAAATATGCACTTTTCTCGGGGTCACCACTTTGAGGCGAATAAGGTGTATAAATAATTAAACTCAACAATTTAAGTAACTAAAATAACTTTTAATTAAGAATAATGGGAGCGAGCTTCATACAGTTTGAGAGACGGAAACGAACTGAGGTTTCGATGACGAATTCATCGTCATCCTGGGCCTGGCATGGCAACAGGGCAACCAGGGCACGTACCCGTTCAGACTCGCAGATCTGAGTGCCTTTAAAACTCTACGGTGATATCATTTGCTTATGCTATCGACGAAAAGCGTCGAACGAAATACGTGTCATTAACAGACCGGCACAAAGTATCACAAATTAAATGAGTGCCGGCTCGAAATATTCTATAATGTACTCTAGAATTATAAGTAAAAATATTTGTAAATAATTATTAAAAATACCGCCACAGTCACCACACTGCGATGTCACTGGGTCTGAATTCATGGGGTGGCAATGATATTTCACTGTACTGCGTGGTCGCCGCCTCGACACTCACAGGGCGGTGATGATATTCCTCTGCGCGACGTTGTCTCTCACTCTAAGATCAGAGGGCGGCGATGATTTTGCTGATTCTGAGCTCACAGGACGGCGATGATATTCAACTGCGCTGCGTTGTCGCCGACGCTGCACTCATGGGGCGCTGATGACACTCCACTGCGCTAGATAGCCTTTGGCTCTGGATTCACGGAACAGTGATGATATTCCGCTGCGCTGCGTTTTCGCTGCCTCTGTGCTAATAGGGCAACGATGGTATCCCACTGCGCTGGGTGTCGTCGATTCTGAACTCACGGGTAGCGGACATGCTACGCGCTGGGCCTGGATTCGTGGGGTGGTCACGATATTCCATCGCGCTTCGTTTTCACTTTCACTGAACTCACGCAGTAGTCATGTTATTTCACTGCGCTGGGTTGACGCTTGTTCTGCATTCATGCAGCGGCAATGATATTTCACTGTACCCCTCCTCCACATTACTCCCTTCCTCACCGAGTAAGTCATATTTACACCAAAAGAGAAATGGCCTAATGGAACAATAATATAGAGGAGCCAAGTAATGTTCATACTTCAGAACCCGGAGGCAATCCAACGGTGAGTGCAGCATCAGCGACAACGCAGTGCAGTGTAATATCGTAGATGCACCGCGAGTGCAGAGTAAGTGACAATACAGCGCAGTGAAATATCACCGCTGCCCTGTGAGTTCAGAGTCAGCGACAATTCAGCGCAGTAGATTATCAACGCCACCCCGTGATTGCAGAGCCATCAACAACCCAGTGCAGTAGAATATCATGCCACCTCGTGAGTGCGGAAGCAGCGCCGACGAAACGAAGAGAAATAGCATCACCGCCCCATCAGTGCAGGATCAGCGACAACGGAACGAGGTGGTATATCAGCACCGTTCCATGAATGCAGAGGGAGAGACATCGCAACGTCTTGGAACATGAATACCACCTTATGGGTAAAGACTTAAAGAGTGAGCGAAAACCAAGTGTGGGTGAATATAATTAACGCTTCGTGAGTGAAGAGACAGTAACAATGCAGCGCAGTGGAATATCATCGCCACCCTTTGAGTGCAGAGTGAGCTAAAGAGCAGCGCAGTGGAATATCATCGCCGCACAGAGCTGCTACAGAGCATAGGATGGGTTAAAGGCAAGGTAGGGAAAGTTAGGCTGGAGGGGAGAACAAAGAAGGAAGTGGCGGTTCTTGAATTCAAGAGCTAGGAAGGAAAGTTGGGGTAATGCGAAATAAAAATAAAATAAAGGATAAGAGGGTTTTCATCGATCAGGATTTGATAATGAAGGAAAGGGAGGTACAGAGAATGCTGAACGACAGGACTAGGAGGGAAGGGTGAAGGGAGAGCGGCGAAGGTAGGGCACGAAATATAAAAGTAGATGAGAAAATTTGGGTGCGGGACGAGGAGAAAGAGGTGTTAAAGGAAGTGCAGGGGAATTTGTTTCGTAGGAAGTAGGGGGTGGGGGTGAAGCAGGGTGGAGGAGTAGTGAAGGGGCTGTACTGGAACGTAGCAGGTGTAAAGAAGAAATATGAGGATTTCTAGAGGTATATCCAGAAATTTGATGTTGTGGGTTTGCTAGAGACGTGGGCAGAGAGAGAAAGAATTGGGATAGAATAGAGCCAAAGCTGCCAAGAGGGTATAGATGGAGGCTCCAGGAAACGGTCAGAGTGAAGAAGAAAGGAAGGACTAGTGTAGGAATTATAACAGGGGTAAGGGATGGATTGGAGGAAGAATTTCGTGGAGAGCGATAGGGGGAGGTCGTGCAAATGAGGGCAGTATAAATAGGAGGGGTAACGTGTAAGTTTGTGACAGTGTACAATAAGAATAGGATGAAAAGGATTAAAGAAAGGGTGGAAAACTTGCTAGGCGCAAGAGAGGAGGGTATGGAGGTACTGGGGGGGGGGCTTAAATGCGAGGATGAGGAAGGAAGAGGTCCTTTACAGGAAAGGGGAGAGCTTTGGAAGGAAATCAAAGAATAAGATAATAAATAAGGAGGGGAAGATTCTAAGGGATTGGATGGAGAATGAAGGCTCGGCGGTGGCGAATGGTGTGGTAACAGAGGAAGAAGAGGGAGAATACACACATGTAAGTAAGTTAGGGGTATCGGTGATAGACTATGTAGTCATGAATATGCAAGGGTGGGAGGAGACGGAGAGATTCACAGTGGAAGGGAGAGTAGAATCAGACCATCAGCCATTAGGGTTGTTTATAAGGGGGTAGAGTGGCGGTAGGCAAGGTGGGAAAGAAGTGTCGACGGGGGAAAGGGTGAGCTGGACGAGGGAGGCGTTAGATATGTATCAGCAGCAGTTAGGGAAGGTACGCTTTGAAGGGGAGTCTGTGGAAGAAATATGGGAGGATTTGAAAGAGAAAGTGAAAAAGTGTGCGCGAAAAAAGGTATTCAGAAAGAAGAAGAAATGAATTGTGAAGCCGTGGTGGGATAGGGAATGTAAAAAGATGAAATGAAGGTGAAGAGGAAATAAAAGAAGTGGAAAGAGGGAACTACGAAAAGGGAGGAGTACGTAGAAATGAGGAAGGGGTTTGTATTGATGCGTAAGAAGAAGAAACAGTAAAAGAAGAAAGATCTGAAAGAGGAGTTGGGAAGTTTAAGACAGAGTGGGACATGTGGAAGATATTAAATAGGTTTAGGAAGCGTAGAGTGGGGATAAGCTAGGAGATAGAGAGTGAGGAGTGGAAAAGGAGAAAGATCTGGAAGAGGAGTTGAGAAGTGTTAAGACAGAGTGGGACGTGTGGATGATAGTAAATAGGTTTAGGAAGCATAGAGTGGGGATACGCTAGAAGATAGGGAGTTAGGAGTGGAGGGAGTTTTTTAAGGAATCATTTCAGGGCTCAGATTCACGGAAGAGAGATGATGGAAGTAGAAGAACGAGGGAGGCAGCGATGGAGGAGTCGAATGGCGAGGAGATAGAGAAACGGATAAGGAAGTTAAGAAGGTCAAAGGCAGCAGGACTGCACGGGGTAGAGAACGAAGCGTGGCTGTTTGGTAGACAAGAGGTTAAGGAGAGGTTGAAGGAGGTAGTGAAGAAAATATGGAGGGGGTGGGATTCCCAGGAGGTGGAGAGAGGGGTTAATAGTGCCACTGTATAAGAAAAGAGGTCGGGTAAGCAGAAAAATTACACAGGGATTACGCTAATGAATAGGACATAGGAGAGATATGTAAAGTGGACACTGGGGTTGTCAAGGAATGCGCCTTCATTATATTGTTAGGAAGCAGGCGGTGAGAACGTGTTTAGGGATTCTAATAGGGAGTCGGGCGTGTAAGTATGAGGAAAAATGTTTGAAGAGGGGGGAAGTAGGCTGGTTAGGGAGTGGTGGTGGGAGAAAGAGAACAGGCGAGGAGGGGGGAAGATGGAGGTTGAAAGAGAAATGTGTTTTAGATGGAACGGGCCGCAGAAGAATGAAGTGAGAGGGATGCATGAGGAGGGGAGAAAGGTGTGTGAGGTGGTGAAGAAGAACGGTATGGGGCGAGAGAAGGCAAAATGAGAGGAGAGAATAATAGGGTCAAGGTTCAGTATTTGTGTGAGAAAGGAGAGAAAGGAAGTCAGGAGCTTATAGCGAGGATAAGGTGTGGGTGCATGGAGGGTTTTAATAGGTTCTAGCTTCGTAGGGAGAAGAGAAGGTGTGAATTGTGCGGGAAGGGATATGTAAGGGTGAAACACTGGCGGAGGCAGCGGTTGGCAATGCAAGGCGAGGCGAAATATAGGGACTTGCGTGCGAGGCGAAGCGAAGAAGTGTAAGCGATAAGAGCGAGAGTACGTAGAATTAATGTAGCATTAAGGTGTGAATGAAGGATAGTTTGTAAGAAATAATTTTAAGACAAATTCTGTAAATCATGGAGGTGTGCGCAAAGTAATTTTTGCGGGCCAGCAGGCCGAAAAATATACGTTTATCTATCTGTCTACACAGCGCAGTGGAATTTCTATGTTACCCCGTGTATCCAGAGACAGTAACAATGCAGCACAGTGGAATATCATCGCCACCCCGTGAGTGCAGAGTGAGCTACAGCGCAGCGCAATGGAATATCATCGCCGCTCCGTAAATGTAGAGTCAGCGAAATGTTGAAATTTGCACAGGTCAGATAGATCAAAACGCCACACTTAGAACACAAGCACCTCAGGTCCACCTCTGGAAATCACTTTTTTGTACTCCAGACACGCACCCATTGCTCTAAATGATTAATGACAGTTATTAATTAATCCTAAGAAAACAAGAAACTAGCCGTTTCGAACAAAACCTGTTTGCTTAGACGCACCAGGCACACACAAAGTCACAATTTGCACATTTTTATTTAAAAAACGGAAAATCTCGCGAAACTGCAAAATACCGGAGAGCAGCAAATCGACACGTCCGTTCCGATTAGCTTTACCAATACGTTTCAATATGTATATTTTAATACGCAATGGTAGTTTTTTTATTCATGTGTTTGCAGAATTCAGTCGGAAATTTCAAATTAGCGTCGTGAAGGATTTAAAAAATATAAAAATATTGTTAACGATTTCTTTCTTTTTTACAGTTTCAGAATCTAAGCTTTGATGACGGGACCTATGCTTATCCTAAAACTGAAGAACTTTAAAATCATAGAGGAAAACATTTGGACGAGGATTGAAGACATTTAAGTAATAAGGTCCAGTGTTGAAAAAGTGTATAATTTATATGAAACTGTATATACTTGCCATTCTCAAACAATAAGTATGTAGAAACAGTTTCAACTTTTTTATCTAAAATAAAACCAAAGATATTCTCTTTATTCTACTTGCATTTGCTGCTGTTTCTTTAATTCCACTTTTAGTTCATCTGCCGTTGCCCATATAGTTCTTTCTACAAACTCATGCTCCACTTTTTCTTACATGTTAATCGTTAAGATGAGATATTAGGAATAAGAACTTCCCTATAAATGATTCGGCAATCTTCGGGCACTGGCACTTCATGATTTCACTCACTTTCCTAAAATCACTGTAAGCGTTATCAGCAGCATAAAAGAATGTTTTTTCGCTGTTAACATTCTAATCAAGTTCAAAAAATTCTACTTTTGCTTAAAAGAATAAAGGAGGGAGCGATTGACTATAAGGGTCCTTGTTTTAATTCAAAAAGTACGTAGTAAGAATAGTATATTGTGATACAAGTGGGGAAACAGAGACATTCCACGAGTGCAAAGTCCCTGTCCCCACGCGTATCACATAATATTCTTTATGAAAAATGAATGGAAACTCGAATTAAAAAGATATACCTACGTACTTTTATAGATTATTTTCGGAGCAGAATTCATGTCATCTAGATTTTTTCTCATTTTCATCATTCTCATTTATTTTTATTGAATAGTGAGAGTAGTAACAGAGGTAGTTACGGTTAGTCATTCTGACGTTTGTTGTTTTTAATTACCCATTCTGAAGGCGTTAGTTAAACTGCTTGTGTCATATTCTCGTCTCACTCGTATCTAAGAAAGTAGAAAAAGATGCTATGAATGTGGCAAAGTCTCACTTTATCACATTCTCAAAAAAAGCCCCCTTTTCTCCACGGTAAATATGCAGAGAAAGTGATTTGATTCCATGCACGTATTATGACAAAATTAATGTGACTTATTAAATTTATGAACTCAATAATATTCTATGTTTTAAGATGTTTTAAGATTTAAGAAAGAATCTAAGAAATCAAAATGTGCTACTTCTGAAATGTAAGGAATAATATAGTGTCTCTTGTGAATTAATTTCATAATGTAAGAAACAGTATATTGCCTCTCGTAAGAAAAATTTCTGTACGAATACACGAATGTTGGAAGGTCATATCTCATGACCTCTTGCAGCTAGATTATTGCTTTTTTCAGAATTACTGGAAATGATATTAACTTTAATTAATATACAGGACATTTTTTGTAAAATCAACAGGTTCCGAAGTGCAAACGCAAACTTTAGACTTTTATTTTTTAGCCACTTTCGAAAAAGAAATCCAGTTACTTAGAAGGATCATAATTTGACACGTAATGGATTTGGAATATGCATCAGGTCACTAAATAAAACGTTTAATAAAAAAAGTGCTCTACATAGTTAAAACGGTAGAAAACTATCAGATGCCTGGATTAATTTATGTTCCAAACAGAACGAAAGGTTCTGGTGAAATAGCTAGGACTAATCGAAAAAGAAAAAATACGTCTTGTGAATTAAGAACTTTTTTGGACAACAACTACTAGAAAAGTTTTGCTTCACATCATAATGTTGACAATTACAAATTTGTTTGTCAAGACATTTCAAAAACACACCTGTCGTGAAAAAATTTTGTTAGACCAAAATAATGTACTAGAACTGGATGATTTCCATATAATATTTTTGTCCAAATTCTTATGTTTTCATATGATTGTGGAAAATAAAAAATTAAATTAAGTGGAACTTTGCTGGTGAGTTTGTGAGCCAAAAGCGGAGTTTTTATTTAGTTTAAGAAGCATTTTCGACTATTTTGTACAGAAAAAATATCCCTTGCACTGTTAGAAATTTCGATAGCGATTTCACTATAAATGTTATGACAGCAACATGCATATATGTGTAGTAAAGTTAATATACCATCATCTTGTAGAATTAATATACACGTATAGTAAAACAGAGTGCCTGAAAGTTGAAAGTTCGTTGATGCACCCAAATCTTGTCAAATCTTGTAGGTTAGGTGTCTCAATTATTCGCTTAATTGAAAATTTCCACGTAAAACCCAGTATAATTTATGTTTAACTTAAAAAAAAATAATATGCCTTATCGTTTAGAATTGATAATGACTGCCAAATTATTTTTAAATTGTTGAGAGTGAAATTACCTGACTTTTCTAAAAGTTGATTTCATATACATGTATATGAAATTTAATATGCAGCCTCTTAATCAATATTTCGTAGACCGAGTTTTTAGATTTAATATACAAATGCATAGTAAATGTATATTAAAATTGCAAACATTTACACTAAAAAAAAGTTCTAGTTAAAGTTACTAGACTAGAAAATTCTAGTTAGTTAAATCTGGTTGATTTTTTCTGGTTAAAAATATTCCGGGTAATATTTCTGGTAACAGAAGTGTCGCGATCTTGTGTCGGTTTCCAGAAATTTGTCTTTTGTCTCATGTCGTATTGCTGGATGTGTCAAGTGACGCTTTGTCGTAAATGTCCAATTCTCGAACAATCGCGATTTATTAATTGTATTTTCAGTTATATAAGTTTTACGTAATTATCGTGAAGCGTGAATTTAGTTGTGTTATATAAGAAAAATCTGCGTGTTATCTGTCCAAACACCAGTGGTACAAGGATTCTTCCAAACCAAGCACATATTTTTTGGGTTTCTTTGAAAAATAATCTCGAAAATATTAACATTGTAGACAATAACTTAAAAAAGTGAATGTTCGATAATTTTGATATTGACCAAGTGATCTAAGTGCATATTATGTAAAAACCCGAACAAAATAGTCTTAACGAATGTTTCAGAAACAGAATGTATTAACAATATGCTGCTTTTGTTTCGAATGTTATAGGTATCTATCGCCATTTATTGATATATCTACACATAGGGAGATGAAATTTTAGCGAAGCGTAATATAGTTGCTGCACTCTGTTTTCGGAAACTTTTGTTAGATTATTTTCTTCGGGACGCAGTCCATGTAATTTCAGACGGGGTTAGAAAGAGGTCATGAAGGTAGAAAAGTATCGAAATTCGATAGTCGAAAATCGATGGCTATCAGAATATCTGATTAAGCTTAGCAGAACATCTGTTTAAGTTTACCAGAATATCTGGTTATGTTGACTAGAACGTTGTATTCCTAAGCTACCAGAAAACTGTCTGGTGAAGATTTCTGGTTAATCTTACCATAAATTCTGGTAAAATTTACTCGAATTTCTGGTAACATTAACCAGAAAATTCTCAACCAGAAACTTCTGATACTTTTAACTAGACTTTATAATAAGGGCATATTTAACACTCTATTCTAGTTGAATTAACCAGAATTCTGGTTGGATCAACCAGAGTTTTTTTTAGTGTATAACTGTGGATTTCTGGAGATGTTTGACTTTTCTTAACACGCCAATTTTCTCAATTTCAGAATTGTAATTTAAAATGATACACCCAGCTTACTCTTACGATTCCACTGACACCAAAAACTCAGTTTTTGCCAAAATGTCACTAACGTACGTTTTTCCGTTGTAGGACAGTAATGTGATGCCAATGAGAAATTTGCTGTCTCAGAAAATCTGGGAATAATTAATATTATTCTTTCCACATAGGGTCATATTATTTTCCCAGGATGTCACTCAAACTAAATATTCAATACCTCTACTGCCCTTTTAAAACGTGATGCATTAGCAGAAAAACGTGTTTACACGTATTTGTAACAGTATGAATTTATTGCACTTGGACTGGTATTCAAGGATTTTTTTATTATGCATCGCGAATGGTGCGTGCAGTGGTTACATCCATATTGGTTAGTTTTACTACGAGTTGCGACTCGAAACGAGCGACGGACAGCGCGTGTAAAATCTGTGAAAAACAATATTAGTGGCCGCTATGGTCAGCCTCCACTGGAGAACCACGGATAGTGACGAGGTGGGTAAAACGCGGCAAAATTTATTATTCGCATATAACATGGCGAGTCTCGCAAACGCGACTCGTCCGATAACACGCGAGCATTCGAATCTCATCGGCAAAAGTAATAATCCCGTTTATAGTTATCGGGGACGCGTCGTGGAGATACCGATTGAGTTACTGTAATCGCGCAGAAGCGACAGCAATGAAAGGCTAGAAAGATTTTGCTGTAAATTTATTTAATCGCAATCTTCCACTGACGACGTCCTTATGCCTAATAGTCTCGTTTTGCATAAGGTGTATCATCTATATTTTTCGCTAGTGCAGTTCCATTTTATAGAATCAGTTATTAGTTAAGTATGAGGAATTAAAGGATTCAATAAGGAAAACTAAAAAGACGGTAAAAAATTTAATATTGCATAACTAGGCAATGATCTCTCTGACTCGGCAATTTTTTAACACACCTTATAATTTTGGCATTTTTCATAATTGTGGTTCTGTTTCACAATCTCGCTTTTCGAGTCGGCAAGAAAAGGGCCGCAAAATGCACAAAACCAGTATTCCAAGCAATGTTTTTGACACTTTCGTTATGCTATACTATCCCTGCTACAGAAAGTTCTTTTTACTCACACCGCTCGAGAAGCGAGTTTGAGAACCCGCTCCACAAGCATGAAATTAGACCGAAATCGCGGGGATGTTATACAAAAATAATTTGTATTCCTTTATCATAGTCTCTCGCTTGTGTAGTTTGGATCTAACGAACTTCTCATTTCTTGTTAAAAAGAATTTTTGTTTTTCATTGTTTTAAATTATTGCATCAATTTTTATCGGTTTTCATATCGGTTTACGGTAGTTCAGTATTGAACTATATATAATATATGTCTTCTTCCTCTAACTTGGAGACACCGAGTCTGATTCACGTTGTCGTCTTTGTAGAGATGCCAGCTTTACTTTCCTCTCAAAACAGGCAGAAGACAAAATTACACGGCGAGATCTTCCTGTAGGTCATAGGAAATACTCATCCAAGTAAATTGATGCTTCGCGATGCAAAGCCTGTTTCAGCCGTCGACGATGTTTAGCAACTGCTGGTTGCTAGAGTATCGGCTTACTTTAAGGCAAATTTAAGACGAAAACCGTCAAGAGAATTCCAGATAATCATTAAAAGATGTTCTTATCACAACCGAATCTTCTTATAGAACTTGCATCGTATCTATCATAAAATATTTTAAAGATTTTTTTTTAGAATAAAAGCTGTGTTTGAATACATATAGACATACATTTTCAGGTCAAACAAAAGATCTGAAAATTCTTTACTCGAATGTTGTCACTATTCTTGAACTTTATGACACTACTTGTGTCTTGTGTAAATACATGAGCGAATAAACGTAAATCAGTTTCTTAAAAGAGCCCTCTTTGAAATCATTCGGTGTCCTTTCAGAGAAAAATTCGCCTAGCAATTTTATTCTCGCATCATTTTTCAAGGTACAAATTGATTTTACGGAATACCTCTAATCCATTGTTGAATGACCGAGGGAGAGATAAAAGATGCATTCTTCACGCACGAATGACCGATACGACGCGCCTAAAACACGCTCTGGCTTCAGCAGATCAAAGAAATGGCTAGTTTGTCGCTGCTATTGTTGAGTGTTTTTACAGTCGCGATAAAAGACGTATGAAGCGTCCTAAGGGTTTGCAAAGCCAACGAGAAAAAGTCTCTCAAGCATTCGAAAGAAACAGGTTGGACCAACAAAATATTACTACAGATCGTATATAATGATTTAAAAAAATGTTACAGTGCAAGATGTTCCTAAGCTAGTTGACGATAAATGGGGTTTGAAATAAACATCAGTATAAAATAGAGAGCATGTCCTTCAAAAAATATTGTATACCGGCCATCTTACCAAAGATAATGAGGCTTTCTAACCTGAATTGATGTTAATGAAAGAAAGCTCTCATAAGTATTATATACTGTTCCAACTTACTAGAAATTATATCAATAATCATCTTAATTTGAAATGTTATAGGCGGGTTAAGAAAC
Organism: Andricus curvator; assembly: GCA_932195095.1. Lineage (NCBI taxonomy): Eukaryota > Metazoa > Arthropoda > Insecta > Hymenoptera > Cynipidae > Andricus > Andricus curvator. The sequence goes on along the minus strand of CAKNYM010052201.1, from coordinate 243,803 downwards.
TCATCACTCAGGCACTATTTTTTACTGGAGGCAGCACTTTTGAGTCTTTAAATGAGTGTAAATAAAATTAGTTCAGCATACAGGGGAAAAAATATAGGGCAAGTGGGATACATAGGCACCATGTTGTGCATTGTCGGAATATATATTTTCTTAATGCAAATGGGTGGCACCCGTGTGGTTTCCGTGACTAATACTAGTAATATGAAAAATGTTAAGAATGACAAAGATTGTAAATAATTACTGTATTGAGTATAAAAATAAATGTATCTTATTAACTTAATTGGGAGGCACACGTGTGGTTTCACCATTTCCGTGGCTCCAATCACCATTGTCCATAAAAACCTCAATTGCTTCCTTTGTGTTGATTCACGACTGTCTTTTTCGGGGCTTCTCATGAATTGAAAACACCCACCATACAGCCGGACATGAGAAAAGCAGATGCTCGGATCGGCTGGTCGTTCTTCTTGTCATTATTTGCTCTTCAGCAGAGGAACAGAAACGTGTCAATGCGCCGAGGATGAAAGACGGATGTCCCGCGGTGGCGCTCATTAGCAGACTTTAGTAGGGTGCCTCTAACTTCTCCTTCTCTTGTGTCTTCGTTTATTCCTTTTACTTCGTCAACCTCTCTTTCTTCAGTATCTACGTAATGTCACCAGGTGCTCGCTTAAAGTCAGGGGAGTTCAGTTGTCCGCCCACACAAACGCCTACCAGGTAATCATTGTATTTACTGGCAAAAAGGTCATGACTAATGACCACTGTATATAGGCACAATGCGATTTAACAAATCGCCAGCCATCGTGGTTACCAGGGCTTGACCGAAAAATTTTACTAATTTCTTGCAAGGCCGTCTTCCCTGGAGAGGCATCATTAAGTTCTGGGTATGGGAGGAACTGACATTTCATCTGACTTTAGCTGGTTGTAATGACAAGGGGTCGTAAAATCATTTTCTACAACAAAAGAGCCTCAATAGCAGGCAATGATGACTGTGGATAATCCTGTAAAGTCGTCGTTAACTTCAGAGAAAAGTCAATTCCTTTCTTAGCTTATTGGAATTGTGAAGCTTAGGATTAAAGTTATAAGCTGAAAGTACTTATCTAGTGAAGTGATAATGGAAAAATTTCATTCGAGTCATTAGGTTTACGTTTTCTTTTATTTTATTATTTGACACAAGGGCTATATAGTTTTTGTAGAGACAATTTCTTATACAAAAATTATTTTAAAATTTTGTAAACATTTTTCGTACAAAATTATATTCTTAAATTCAATTAGACGAAATGATAATAAATGTAAGCATGAAACTTTAAATTTTCTAGGACATTGAGATGCTGAGGCTTTGGTATAAGGAAAACCATATCATAATTTTCGGAATAAATGGTAAAAATACAGTTCACTCCTTGCTTTCGAATTGAAACTGGTCACATTTTTTCGATTCCAAATTAGATTTTCCAATAAAAAATTGTTCAAATTTGAATCCACAATCCAATGCTCATGGTTAAAAATGTTTTGTTCTAACAATTATTATTCATTAAAATTGTTATGTACTGACAGTTTTACAAAAACATATTCACTCTCGAACGCTTCCAATATATACACTGTACAAAAGGTTGGTGTAATTGTACATCGTGCCACAATGGAAATTATTCGATCTGCGTGCGACGATGTAAGTTTACACAGTTCTGTAAAAAAAATGCAGCACGTAAATGGCCAGGACCACATTTCAATTTTGAGGTTATGTTCGTGAGGTTATAAATTTTTAAACACTCTAGCAGGATAAATAAAGCGCATATTACGTTTCTTAGATATCGTTTTGAATAGAAAAGACATCTTTTTTTCATTCACATAGAACTCATCACTATTAGAGCAATAGTAGAGGCTCGGAGACGTAATTTTATGATAAAGTCCAACACGCCATCTCTTTCTGTCAGTTTGTTGTTGGATTGTCGATTTATGTCCTGTTTGTAATATCTCAGGATGCCAAGAAGTAAAAATACTACCCGTTTGTGAAATTATGCTAGATACTGCAACTTTACCAAAAAAAGTGATAATTTATGAGCTCATTTAAATTTATTCACTTACGTAAATTTCCTACGTGCCACACTGATCGAATAATTTCCATCGTCAGGCATAGTAATTTTACATCTGACAGTTATTTCATACTGTTCCATGGAGTGAAATTGAACTATAGATCGTGAATTTCTGAGCGACATTGGTAAATTTACCAGGTTATACATTGTAATTTGAAACTACACTGCTAGTGAAATTACAATCTAATTGTAAATATCACAAAAGATTTCTTTAAAGTGTACAGATATTTTTCGATCTAATTCAAAAGATTATATTACAACTTGGCAAGTCTTCTCATTGCGGAATTAAGCTCCTGAAATAAGAAATTATTTTGAAAAATTTACATTTGTAAAATAGCGAATATAATATGCCAGTATACATGCATAGAAAAAAATACCATCTTCTTGTAATCATAAATGTTTAAAATATCAAAGACTTTAATTTTCCGAATTCATAACGTCTTACGATTCAAATCAATATACTTTTTAAGGTCAAAGCAAGAATTTTTCTTACTTTTTCGTTTCATAAGTTCGGTAGAATTTGTTCAAAGCTTGAATCTTACAGGTAAAAAATTTATGAGTTTGGTTAATCTTGACAAAAGAATGGTGAAGTGTCCTATAATTCTTTTATTTTGAATTTGAAACCATGATATTTTTTACGATATGGAGTGGATAGTATGATTGACGTCGACCTGGCAGGATTTTCGACCAATAGTATTTGAATATACAGCAATGCTCAATTCTCATCAAGATTTTCATGAAAATCGATACTACTCAGTGTGTTTCTTGTATCACCGAATCCTGAATATGATTTTTGGGTAAAAATTCTGAAATTTCAAATTTTGGAACAATCACTAATGGGTTGAAACAAATTTAAATGAAAGGTGCTTGCATATGAGATTTTTCGGTTACTATAATTGCCCATAAATGAAACTATTTTTTTTATTCAAGTTGAAAAAAATTTAAACATGCTTAATGACTAGACAATTGTATTATTAAATTAACAGACAGCTTGTCAGCTCGTATAGCAATAGAGTGCTGAGCGTTCATTGAGTGACTTTGATCTTAGATTAACTACATGTTATTGCCAAAAGCTTTTAAAGTCAAAATAATCCGACTCTATAGCTTGTTCAGTGCATCTTTGAATATTTTTCGATTATAATAAAAAAGTTTCATTTCCCAACAAGCGTAGTTGTGTTTTAGATTTACTTATTTGTCAAAACTGTATTTCGGGATTGAATATTATACCTGTAGAATGCACAAAACTATAAAATTCAATAAAAAGTGAAAAGATCAATTTTTAAACATCTTTTTACATTAATTTACATTTCATAATTATTGAAAAACAAAAATAATTTTTTTTCAAAAAGGGCTCAGGCGATATGTAAGCACCTTTCAATTAATATTGGTTCAGCCCAACTGTGAGTACGAGTATTACGAATGTTACGTTAATCACACGCCGAGTAAGTTGAATTGAAAAAAATGAATCACAAGATGTAGCATTCGAAAGTAAACATTTGTTTATACTTCTCTTTACCTTCGCTCTCTTTTATAGCACAGCACACAAAAACAGGGTCAACAGTCTGTTCTCATCGTTCCGTTTTAATGCGGAACTTCACTTCCATTATTTGTTGGTTGTAAGCTTCTTAAAAGGGCTATAGAAACTAGAGGGTCGAAGCGTCAATGTAAGCCGGATCTGTGAGAAGTCTCTCTCGCGTCACCACAAGGGGATCATCATCTTGAGGGGAAACGACATTTTGCAACGGCTCATACAAAGCAATTGCAGCGTCGCACAATACCGAATGACATACGGTAATGTCATTTCCCCGGCCAGCTTGGGCAAAGTAGCACAATCTGTGAGACTGCCACTTGGCCGTAACTGATACGGGCCGGAAATAAATGTCTGTATAAAGGAGTTGGCAAGTTCTCCGGATGATATCAAGATGCCGCTGGCAAATACAGCGCCCAGTAGTCAAGGGATGCGAAAGAAAGAGATAGTTGGATGGAAAAGGATAGCCAAATGAAGAGCGAGGTGTCTCCCTTTGTCCTGTACAAAAGTACTCCACCAGTCTTCCTTTCTCCCTATACATATATATTCTACACGGTGCTTCGTATCAAAAGAATTTGGCTTTATCTCTGCATTTTTATCCTACGTGTGCAGCTCCTTGTATATCCAATAAAGAGCAGTTATTTCCGAGAGACCTCTCGCTTATCTGGATGACTTGGCTATCGTCGCAAACCAGCAACCCTTAACCTCTATCACTCTTATCGTTAACGCTGCAAAAAATCCCCAGATTAAATATGAAAGAGGTGTAACACTTCTAAGAACATTTTTGAAATTTAGCAATCAACCATTATTTTTAATTTTAAATATAATTGTTGATTCACTGGTTAAATGATTAAAAAATCGTTTGCGGCCTCTAGCAGTTCATTGATGTTTACAGAATAAATTCCATCAATGCGTTTCGAACTATTCATAATGTAACTGTAGAGTATAGGGTGGCTCAAAAAAACAGTTTCTTTGATTTGAAGGGACATCCCTACAAAATGTTCCATTTGGAGAATAAACAAACATGAAGTTTTCTCAATTTTTTTAGTAACGGCAAATACATTGCCACGGGTGTTTAACCACCCCAAAATATAAAAAATCGTATTTCTTTATTTGACATAAAACATATTTTTCTTTTATCTAAGCATCTTATACAGCCCACGAGAAATTCAATAAATAATCGTTTCAAGAACAAAAAATGAATTCTCCATATCTTAATAGTTTTCAATGTATAAGATATTTCATAAATTTTAAGTAGAATATATTCAATAAAAATATATATTTCAAGATTTTATCAGTTCGAAAACGCATTTAAATATATTTTAAAAAACATTTTAATACAGTTTTCTATGTGTTTCTTATGGAAAAAAATCATATTCGTTAATATTATGCATATAAAACTGTACGTGTGAAGCTTTTTGAGAATTTATGAGCGTTTATATTTATTTTGTTGCGTTTTCTTTTTTCAAAAGTTGTTTTTTATGATCAAGATGTTACTTTCTAATGATATGCAGTTGCTTCTAAATTCTTCAAACAATTATGGTTGTTAAAGTTAAATGAACATAATTTCTGTATAACTACAGAGTCGAAGAAATGCTAAGATATGTAGAAAAAACAGAAATTCTAAATTGTTTATGCCACTGAAAGAGAAAATCAAGATATCATAGAAAAGGAAAATATGTTGTTTATTAAAAACAAGTTGTGCAAATTACAAGATTAAAAGCCAAAAATACATCACTGTTAAAAATAGTATTAAATTTAAAATAACAATGTATATTAAAATTAATATCTCAAGTATATGAAATCGCTATTTAGGTACGTGTTTATTAAATTTCATATACATTCATGATAATTGCTCAGATAATTCCATTTTACACAAAATCGAAATAGGATTAGTAGTAATGTTCAATTCTTAATATTAAAACATGATACCTTCTTACAATTAATCGAAAATAAAATTAGATTTTAAGTCGAAAAGTTCAATTACGTAAATAAATGACAGACCTAACCTACAATCAATTGTACTCACATTAAATTTCTACCATTGAGGGTATAAAAAGCAATTCAATCGAGGAATTCTAGATTATTACTTCAATTGCGAATGTTTGATAAGATTTAAAGAAATAAAAGCACTTTGAGTTTTCAAGCACGCTGCTATACCGACCTGTATATTATTAATATTTCAATGTATATTAAATTTCAACTACCGTGTATGCAAATTACTTCATATACATTTGTATTAAATTTAATACAGATTTTTTTAACAGTGATGATATCTCATTTTTGCACTTATTATTTGTTATATTTATTATTATATTATCAACTATTATATTTAGGACCTTATAAAAAAGACCTATGGGGGCTAAATTCAAAAACTAGTTGTTTATTCGTAATATTAAATATTCTATTGCAAATTTATAAAAACATCTTTTTCCCCCATAAGAAATACTAATAAAACTTTATGGTCACTATGTTTTTGATCAACTAGTCGTTTATATGTATGTAATATACAAAGGATTTTATTCTACAAGCTTTGGCCCAGCGACACCAGACCTTATCAAGTATACATATATAATTTTCAAAAAAACAATACTGCGACAAATGCAAAATCTGGAGATAATCTATATCTACATTGAAGTGAAGAAAGAGAGGATGAACATTAAAAAGAGCTTTCAATTTTTCTCTAATAGTGATAGGTTCTATGTGAATAAAAAAAATAAAAAAACGATATTTCAGAAAAGTAATACATGTTGAAAGAATGAAAGATGAAAGACTGACCAAAGAAGTGTATAAAGGTAAAGTAAATGGCAGAATGCCCAGAGGTAGACCTCTGAAAGAATGGTTAGAATATGTGAATGAGACATTAATCCGAAGAGACATAAGAACCCATAGAAACACGAGAGCTTGCATGAGAAAATGCATGGACGTGAAGGAAGCTAGAGTAGTATGCCAGGACAGAAAAGTGTGGCGACAAATAGTTTGTAAACAGAGTGACAATAGAGTTAATGACGCCTGAAACAAAAACCTTGGACACTAATGGGCCCAAGTGGGGAACCACACATAATAATTTTGTGAGGCTCTTCAACTGAGGTGATCGCTAGAGAGATTGATCAGCAACCTGGGCCGGACCAGTGTTACGGAACGAACGTGTCATTTAAATAAATAACACGATAATTCTAGATCAATCTAAAATATCTATACCTTACACCTATCTACCTTATACCTATATACAACTCCACCCACTACTATTTTCCAACCGAGTAAGTCACGCCTACCCCGAAAGGGAAATGGCTTAATGGTATAATAATAATAATATGCGTTTAATTTATCGTGCCCGTGTGTTTAGAAATTTCGAACCTCACGAACATAAACTCAAAACTGAAATGTGGCCCTACCAATTTACGTCCTGCATTGTTTTTACAGAAGTGTGTCAACTTATATTGTTACACGCATGTCGAATAATTTCCATCGTGGCACGATGTAAAATTACACCAACATTTTTTACATTGTGCTTTTAAATCAATTAAAAATTCAGTTTTGCGCACAACCTATGAGAGATACGACAAAAATGTTAAGAAAAAAAATTATTCATCCTAAAAAGTTCTAGAAATTTTCTTCAAACCATCTTTTCACGAGATATTTTTTCATGAAGAAATAATTTAATACGAATATTTAAAAAAATTGGTTTTTTTATTACATACAGAATAAAATCGTTTTAATAATAAGAATCAGATGGAAATTTAATCCACAAATTCAATTAAGTCGTCTGAAGGTTTATAGTCCAAAACGAGTACAGGAAAGGGAAAGGCAAGATTGGTAGCACTCGTTCGAAATCCGATATCGATTGAGGTCGGGATGGTCGATCGAGCATCAAGATTCAAGATCCAAGTCCTGGAGGGAACGATGTTTACATCGATATTCTTCAGTTCCATTGGTAGCCACAATGTGCTCTATGGTGCAGGTATACGAATATTATGTCCATAGATGCTCGCAGAGATTATAGAAGACACAATGGCACAGCAACTGCTACCGTCCTGATCATCATCCGGCTCTGAGTTGGTGGGATGTCAAGCGCACCCATAATCCACCGGGGCGTGCCTAATTCCCTCTGACGTGCTCTTTCGAATGTGTCGCGGCGACGAAATGTCCTGGGACACGTCTGTGCCTCTGTGAGAGAGTGGCGTGTCACTAAAATACGCGATGAACAACTTCTCATTAAAATTCACAGAAATCTGCGCATTAGGTTCAATTAATCTGTTATGACTGGCCTTTATGATTTAAAATTTCACTAATTCTACACAGAAAAACTAGGGATGAAGTCAACTAGGGCAGTGGTCGGCAAACTTTTTGCTCACTTTTCAGGTATGGTCAGGCCCGTCCCGGCTTAATTTTTTCTACTACTTTTCGTTCTATTCACGGACCTCAGTGTGGGTGAGCTTTCTCCAGCAAGGGTCTTTTGTCCACAGGCAGGTCAAAGTAAAGAAATTTAAGAACTTTTAATTTTTCAACTAGAGATTTGAAAATAGCATAATCAACATCTACGAATTTTTCCGATTCCAATGATATATTACTTGCCTAAGAAAGTTGAAAATTTGAAGGAGTTTAATATCAAAAAACTTTAGCTTAATATTCAATTTTATACTAAATACTTCTTAAATTTTCAACCTTTATAGACAAATTACATATCGTTGAAATCGGAAAAATTCGCAGATTCCAAAAATATCACTTTAAAATCGCTAATTACAAAATTAACGATTTTTAAATTTTGTCAATTTGTTCTACTTTCCAACAAAGGACCCCTGAGGAAAGGGTCGGTCTGCCCAAGCTCGCAGGTACCTGCCCAGAAAGTAGGTCGTTGGGCAGCCCGGGCAGGGTAGCCTGCCCTGGGCAAGAGCGTGCCGACCACTGAACTAGGGTACGGGGTAACATCCAGTTGGGTAATGGATAAATGGGTAAGAACGTGCTGCCCTCTAGCGGAGTCTAGCGGAGAATCTTGGGACGCCCCTGTGAGTTTGACCTTATATCAATTAATTACCCAGCCGGACGTTACTCGTACCCTAGCATTACCTGCAACGTTTTTTATAGGGGGCGTCCACAAACTACGTTAACAATTCTGGGCTCCTTTCCTCGCCCCCCCCCCCCCCCCCCCCACCCCGAAAGTGACGTAGCCACTCATTAAACATGAACTTTCCATTTATTCTTTGTTTTTTTACGCTTCTAGTGAGTTCAGTTGCCAATATGCCTACGTGACCGTGTGGTGAGCTATAAGCTGCGGTGATGAATCAAGAATAAATACAAATATTCAAATATCAGACTTCACAGCCCAAAATGCTCTCCACACAGGGGAAATAAGGTGATTTTTCACGAAAATAGGGAAGAATAGAGGAATACATTTTTTTAAAAATAAAATTAGTTTCGTTTAGCTTTAGGTACTATACTAAATTCAATACGAAACGCTTTAAATTTCTAAGGTTTCAAGTCGAAATGTATTGCATTTTCATAAAAATAATTGATATTTCAACCAAAAAAGATTCAAATTTTAAATAAAAAGAGATGAAATTTCTACCAAAAGAGATTAATTTTCAAACAAAAAAAGACTTCTCAACAAAAGAGTTGAATTTTCAACCAAGAAAGATACTTCAGTTAAGAGAGCGAAATTGATTTCCAACCAAAAATGATAAATGCTGAACGAAAAATGTAATAGTTGATGTTTCAACCCAACAAGATTTCATTTTTGAATCAAAAAGAAGGAATTATGAATTTTCAACCAAGAAAGATTACCTTTTTCCGAACGAATAAATTTTCAACCCAAAAGTGGAAATTTTCAACAAATCAGTTAATTTTCAATAAAGAAAGACAATTTTTCAACCAAACAGTTAAATTTTCAAACAAGAACGTTAATTTTTTACCAAAAAAGATGAATTTTCAATCCAAATGAGATGATTATTCTACCATAAAAGACAATTTTTCAAGCCAAAAGGACGGACTAAAAAAACAGTTAATTTTCGATTATGAAAGATGAATTTTCAACGAAATAGTTGAATTTTCAACTAAAAAGAAGAAAGTGCTACAAAAGAGTTGAATTTTCAACCCGACAAGATGGATTCCCAACAAAACATGTAATAGTTGATATTGCAACCAAAATAGATTTTAATTCGTAATCAAAAACAGTTGGATTCAACCAAGAAATTTTATTTTTATGCACAATAGTTGAATCCTCAAGCAAAACAGATTAATTTTGAAATTTTGAAGTTTGAAGTAGAAAAGATTAATTCTTAAAGAAACATGTAATATTTGATATTTCAACCAAAAAATATTTTAGTTTGTGATCAAAAGCAGTTTAATTTAACAAAGAAAGATAAATTTTCAGCAAAATAATTGAATTATCCACCAAAACAGAGAATTTTGTACCAAACAGTTGCATTTTTAACCAAAAAGGATGAATTTTCAATCAAGGAGGTGAATCTTCAACCAAAAAAATAATTTTTTAACAAAGTAGTTCAACTTTCAACCGAACATATGTAACAAAATATTTGGGTTTATAACAAAATAGTTCAATTTTCAACTAAATAGTAGAATAATTAACCAAACGTGATGAATTTCGTACCAAACATATAATAATAGACTTTTAAATTAAAAAGAATTAACTTTTAACCACCCGTGCAGAAATTGCCCCGGTTGGCCCTACTACAACAAGTTTTCTGGTCGGATCCCGGCCGGGCTACACCTGGTTGGGTTTCATGGCCGGGAACCGGTCGGGAGCCGGCCGGGCTACATTTTTCTCGAATCACCTAGTCGGGAGCCGGCCGGTTCCTGGCCGGGACAACCCTGGTTAGATTTCATGGTCGGGAGCCGACCGGGCACTGGTCAGGATACTTTTTTTGTAGAAATTATACATGTTTCAAGAGCCGTGACATTATCAAAGACGTAATTACGGTTCTTTATTTTTTTTTTATTTATTAAAGCAATTGTAACCCAGAGAGAGGGTTATTTTGCTAATAATTACGGTTACTAGATGAATTATTATTTGAAAAGTATAATTTAAAGATTTATTAGATCAGTAAAACAGAAACTAGCTTTTTTAAATTCTTAAAAAAAAAAAGATTTGATTTTTTCCAATGTTTTAACTTATTAAATAAAACTGTTATCGATTCTGCAATGTTCAACAGCAGATTTATTAAAATTTTTATAATTTTCTCCATTTTCAGACAATTTTCAGTCTGTACACTTTCAAATTTGCCGCCATGTCTGACGCTTTCTAGGCTGGCGTCGGCGTAGACACTTGTAAGTTTAGTTTCGCACCTCGAACGAGAATGCACGTTGCACTCATGTTGCGTCTTCTCCTCGAAATACGCAAATAAAATCCGTGATTAAAATCAACCTTATTTCAGTAATCAGTTCCAAAACTACACTTGCTGCGCGAATAATAATTATTTTACATTAAAGTATAGTGGTGTTTATTCATTTTTTCCTTTCTTCCTTCCTAACCTCAAATCACCACGTGGTTTCAAAAATAAAACAATTGCTAGGAGATTCTAGAAACAGTGATTTAATCTCTACTCTAATTTCCTCGCGAGAATTTGTTAACTTGATTTTACATTTAAAGTTCACCGTATTCTTCACGATGAGCCTCAAAAGACAAACCAAGTTACCAATTTCTCGCCTGAAGCAAAACATTTTTTGACCGTTCTGTGGCCGGGTTACCCGACCAGATCCCGGCCGGTATGAAAGCCGGAATCCGACCAGTTTACCGTGACGTTTTTAGCCGGATCCCGGCCAATATCCCCGGCCAGCGCCCGGTTTAAACTGGGGCTATCCGGCCGGCTCCCGGTCGGATCCCTGTTACCATTCCTACACGGGCAAAAGCAGTTGGATTTTCTTATTGGCTTCCATTAATTAAATTTGCATTTTTGCGAAAAAACGAGAAAAAAGGGAAGTTTCTTGAAACAGGGTAAAAAGAGGAATTCTTTAAAAAATAAGGAAAGAGCGTGAAGTCTGAAATATAAAAGTGATTTTCAAACTTATTAAGTTATTATCGAACTGTACTGTTGCAGGAGCATCTTTCAGAAAATTCGCAAACTGTCTTAAAATTTATCATCAGGAAAAACACTAAACGTTATCTAAGTTAATAACGTTATTTCCACTGACCCCCGCCCCTCCTTCCAACCGTTGTTTTTCCTGCACCCCCTAACCCATCATCAAATTGATGACGTAGTTTATGGACGAAACCTTATCACCATTTTTTCTGTGTGACTGAAATAAATTTATAGCTGAAAGATGTGTTATAAGAGATGTAGGCCTAATGAAAACCCGTCTCGCTTAAAAGGAAGAGATCGATAAACAAATGTGCGGCAAAAACTGGATCAGCTCAGCAGCTTCAGCAGCTTCTGCAAAGTGGCGGTTACACTTGTTGTACAAGTAGTTCTTGCTGAAGTGAATGCTGGACGTATATACGATTCCTGGCCACCTGTCCTCGATGAACTTCTCTTTATGAACACTCACACAGCCAGGAAAGAGTACACCTCTGCCCTCCGGGTAATACGTATTCGTTAATGCCCCGTACGTCCATTGTGCGGCTTCTGTACAAACATGTCAACTTGTCGCGGAGCTGTCACTCCATCCCAGCCCGGTCACTGTTCCGTGTCACGACACTGCTGCTATTTATCCTTCCATCAACCACGTCCCTTTTATGCCGCTCAGGTGACACGTGTACTAATGCCGCCCACGGAAATGGGTTTTCGTCGCTCGACTCCGACGACGCCTGACTAACGTGATCCGTTTTTTCCAGAGACCACTACCTTGTGATAAGCGACTCTCAAAGTATTTTCTACATTTTACTCTTGTGAGCTCATCAGTCTACCAGAAATTGCTTCAAATAATAAAAATGCACTTATGGAAATATGAGTGATAGAAATCATACCATCAAACGGGGTAATTTCGGACATGTGGGGTAAACTCGGACATTCCTGAATTAATAGTTTAAATTACTTAAGAGGCTTTCAACCAGAATCTAGAACCAGTTCAAGCTTTAAAAGGTTCTAGATTCTAGTTTAAACGCCCTTAAGTAACCTTTAAGTAATTTAAACTACGTCAAATGCGACAATCACTGAGGACTGTCCATAAACTACGTTATCAAATTGGGGGCGGGAGGAGGTCGTGCCAAAAACTACAGTTGGTAATAAGGGAAGGAGGGGAGGTGGTTAGCGAAAGTAACTTTATGAAATTTGATAACGCTTATTACGTTTCCTGATGATGAATTTAAACAAATTTTTCGAAAGATGGTCCTGCAACGGTACCACTCAGAGAAATGTCCTTTTGCGTCAAAAGTATGTTTCATCACTTTCTTATGGAATTTCCTTTTAAATTTAAGGTGAAGAGGGTTTTCATTTGTTTCTAAAAGATTCTTTTTGCAGTAGAAATTATCCTTTTGCGACAAACTTCACCTAATCTTGTAGCCAAATAATTATTCTTATGGCGGTGTGAAACACCGCCATTTATATTGATCTGTCACTTTCTTTCCTAGGATAGAACATTCGATTTTCGACCCGCTCCACATGCATCGAAAGTCGAATTTTCGATTGAGGTATGATAAAAAAAATATTTTCACGTGTGCGGTTTAAAACAAAGCAGGCAAGCAGAGGACGATGCTTTTGTTTCAAGACAACTTTATCTCTGAGTGACAGTTAAATAATAACTTAAGGAGTTTTAAAATCACTTTCATATACTGCAGACTGCACACTCTTTGCTCTACTCCTCTTTACCTCTTTTTAAAGAATCCCTCTTTTTCCTCCTGTTTTCAAGAACCTTTTCCTTTTTTCCTTTTTTCTTGTTATTTCGCTTCAATGCGAATTGAAATAATGGAACAGAATTAGAAATTCCAACTATTTTTGGTTAAAAGTTCATTCTTTTTAGTTGAAAACTCTAGTATTATATTTTGAGTCAAAAAGTCAACTATGTAATTGGTTGAAACTTGAACTATACTTTGTTAAAAACTCATTTTTTTGTCGAAGATTCATCTTTTCGGTTAAAACGTGAACCATTTGTTGAAAATTTGTTTCATTTTTGGTTGCAAATTAATTTTTTTAACTAAAATTCAAATATTTATTTTTTTGTTGACAATTGATCATTTACAGTTGAAAATTAAACTATTTGGTCAAAAATTCGTATGTATTTTGTTGAAAAACCTCCTTTTTGTAGAAAATTAATCTTCTTGGTTAAAAATTCATCTTTTTTGGTCGAATTCAACTGTTATTGATTTTAAATTAAAATATTTTCCGTTTAAAATATTAATTATTACACGATTTTTGGAGAATTCATCTTCTTTGGTAGAAAAATCCACTGCTTTGTAGAAAATTCATCTTTTTGGCTTGAAAATTCATCAATTTAGTAGAAAATTGAACTATTTTGTCGGAAATTCCCGTATTTTGTTGCAAATTCGTCTTGTCTCAGATAGAAAAATAATCTGCTTGATGGAAAATTAAGCTGTTTGGTTGAAAATTAATCTTTTTGGTTGAAAATACAACTACTTGGTTGAAAGTTTAACCACTTTGGTAAAAATTCATTTTTTATAAGTCACCTTTTAGCTTAACAATTGAAATATTTTGTTGAAAAGTCTATTCCATTTTTGGTTAAAAATTTATCTTTTATAGTTTAAAATTATAATTTTGGCCAAAAATTCATATGTATTTTGTTGAAAATTCGTCTTTTTGGTAGAATATTCATCATATATTTTGTTAAAAAGTCAACTGTTTTGTTAAAAACTAATCTGTTTTTATTGAGGATTTACCTATTTTTTGATAATTCATCGTTTTTAACTAAATTTGACTGTTTTTGATTTCAAATCAAAATCCTTTTGGTTAAAATATCAATTATTACATGTTTTGTTGAAAATTATTTTTCTTTGGTTGAAAACTGAACCATTTTGCAGAAAATCTACACGGTTAAAAATGTTTGCAATTTTAATATACATTTAATATATATTTGTATATTAAATCTAAAACCTAGGTATACGGAATCGCCATTAAGAGACTATGTTATTAAATTTCATATACCGCATATTGATCATTTATCAGAAAAGTCCGATATTTGCACTTTACAAAAATTAAAAATAATTCTGGCAGTAATTTTCAATTATAAATGATCAAAAAGAATATTTTCTCCTAGATGAATGTAAACTACACTGGTTTTTCAGAGACAAGTTCAATTAAACAAATAATTAAGAAACCTAACCTCCAAGCATCTGTGCTCACGTTAAAATTCTAACGTTCGCAGCGAATTTTAGGAATAATTCCACCCGTACGTTGGACTTTAATTGTAAGTAAGAATTTAGTCGACGAATGTAAGGTTATTGCTTTAGTTTTTAAAATTTGACAAGATCTGAAGGTATCAAAGAACTTGTTGTTTTCACGCATTCTGTTTTACCGACTTTAATATACATGTATATTAATTTTACAACATGATGGTATATTAAAATTAATGTACGGTATGTGCAAATGACTTTACTCACATGTATATTAAATTTCGATCAGATTTTTTTAACAGTGTATCTTTTTAGATAAAAAAATCAACAATTTGGTAAAAAACTGAACAATTTGGTTGAAAAGTAACTTTTTGGTTGAAAAATCGTATTTTAGGTTTGAAAATTTAACTGTTTTGTTGTTGATTCGTGCTTTTGGCTTCAATCTTCCAAAAAATGTCAACGAAACTCAAATTCAAAATTCAACGAAAGATCGTCTTTTTTGGTGAAACATTAATCTTCTTTGTGGGAAATTCAACGTTTTGGTTGAAAATTGAACTATTTGCACTGTTAAAAAGATCTGATCGAAATTTAATATACATGTGAGTAAAGTCATTTGCATATACTGTAAATTAATTTTAATATACCATCATGTTGTAAAATTAATATGCATGTATATTAAAGTCGGTAAAACAGAGTGCGTGAAAACAACAAGTTCTCTGATGCCTTCAGATCTTGTCAAATATTATAAAATAAAGTAATATCCTTAAATTCGTCGACTAAATTCTTTCTTACAATGAAAGGGCAACGTACGGGTGGATTTTTTCTAAAATTCGCTGCGAATGTTAGAATTTGAATGTGAGTACAGGTGCTTGGAGGTTAGGTTTCTTAATTATTTGTTTAATTCAACTTTTCTCTTAAAAACCAGTGTAATTTACATAAATCTAGGAGAAAATATTATTTTTGATTACTTATAATTGCAAATTGCTGCCAGAATTGTTTATAATTTGTGTAAAGTGTAAATATCTGACTTTTCTGATGAAAGTTGACTACTTTGGTAAAAATTCATTTTTTTGCAGATTCACCTTTTGGGTTGAAAATTGAACTATTTTGTTGACAATTTGTTTTTGTTTGCTTAAAATTAATTTTTTATTTCAAAATTTAACTGTTCTATTTTGGGTTGAAAATTTAACTATTTGGTAGAAAATATTTTGTTTAAATTTTGACTTTTTGAATTGATTTCAACTGGTTTTAAATTTCTTTCTTTTTGCCTAAAAATTATTTTTTTAATAATTAATTTTTTTCTTGTTGAAGATTCTTTTTTTCCGGTTTAAAAGTCAGCTGTTTTCTAAAATATTCGACTTTATAGCTGAAAAACTAAAAATCTTTTGTTGAAAGGTCGTCTTTTTTGATAGAAAATTAATCATCTTTGTTGAAAATGTATCTATTTGGTGGAGGATTCCAATATTTTCTGCAAAATTCGTCTTTTATCATTGGATTCAACTCGTTGAATATTAGTTTTTTTTTGTTTGTTTAAAACTTATCTTTTTTATTTAAAAACCCAACTATGTGGTTGAAAATTCATGAATTTTGTTGAAAATTCATCTTGGGATAGAAAATTAATATTTTTGGTTAAAAATTTATCTTCGTAGGTTAAGAATTCAACTATTTTGTTAAAGTTATCTTTTTTGGCCGAAAATTCATCTTTTTGGGTTAAACATATTTTTTGTTGAAAATTCAACTATTTTGTTGAAAATAAAATAAATTTTGACTTGAAATCTTAGGAATTTAAAGCATTTCACATTGAATTCAATATGGCATCTGCATTAATTTTATTTAAAAAATTTTTTCGTCCATTATGCGGCCCCTACTTTCGTAAAAAATCACACTAATTCTCCTGTTTTGAGAACATTTTCGGCTGTGGTTCGCCAGACGGTCACTTTGATATATTGGCAACTTAACTCACTAGAAACGCGAAGAGACGCAGAATAAACGTGAAATCAGTATTTAGCCAACAGTTACGTTGATTTTGGGAACGGAGGAGGGGGGGTGGGGGAGGTGTTACAAAATAGCCCAACATTTTTAACGCAGTTTATGGACGGCCCCCCAGCAGTAGTTATTTTATGATTTGTATTTTGTATTATCCTCCTAAAGCTTATTACTAAACCGGAAACGCAGGACTGATTCCTTATCTTCGCATGCGATTACCGCTCGACTTTGAAATAAATCTGTGCTGTGAATTCTCGATAAAGCTTGGCAGCTCGGGGTATTGAAACGTGTCATTAATATTTCATTTTTAGCTGATCCTCTGTGATACATGAACACCGTATGCGGTCATCGTCAAGAGAAAAGTTTCAGAGACACATACGGCATAAATAATGATGTCTTCTAGCTTCCATTCAGTTGCCGCTCCCTGTAACCAAGGGGAGTCTTCCTGGAGTGAGTGACTGACAAACCCCTCTGTCCACGTCATATTTCATAATACGTAACGAGATTAGGACGCATTGTGACGGGACTTAAATTTCATTTACATGCTAATCTCTATATTCGTTTCAAATGCATCTTCTCTTAGTCATCTTGACTTCTATAAAGGAAGAATGGAAATGTCACACAAGATCTACGAATTGCTGATAAAGGATTAGCAGGGTGGCCACCGGACCAGGTGTCTTGGAAAATCGGGATATACCGGAGTTTTTTTTATTATTTTTTGAGACCGTCAAGAACGATGATTTGCATTTAATTTATTTTCTGATACGAAATACTTACAATAGTTATGATTTGAGAAAAAATTGAAATATTGAAAAATGTTTGGTTTCTAATTTTTATCGCTTAAAGTTGCAGAGAAAGAAATTTCAGTTTGATATTTTATAAGTTATACCATTTTAAACTAAAAGTTTTAATGTTTGACAAATGCACGTAAAATGTTTAATTTGAATTACTTTTCTATTTAAAGCCTCAGAATAAAATTAAATTAATTTTGATAGTCTGAATTGTTTCATTTTGAACACTTGAATATATTAAACTTTAAAATATTATAACGGGAAAACGTTTTCAAAAACCGGGAACTACTTCCTTAGTCTTGAGGCATCCTGATTATACAGTGGGATTAATTCGAAATTGTTTACACTATTGTCTAAAAAGAAAAGAAAAACATGAATGAAACAATTGTCTGTCGATAAGATAGTACAACATAAGATGTCACTCCATTTCATCCTAGTCTGTTGTCTGTTTCGAAGTCCCTTGTAACTTTCCCAATTTGTCGTTGACTCGATTATCGCCGTTACCAGGAAACCCTTATTCGATTTGCAAGAGCCGCAGGGCTTATAGCCTGTTCACTTGAACGAGCAAGAACAGAAGAGAACTTGGATGGCTGGGCAAGTATCCAGATCGGGATCGGGATCGGCTGATCGTATTCCCGAGTGAGTCTTCTCTTCGGCGACCTAAAAATCCAATCCAAGTTCCTACCAAACGATCTCGCGGGACCTCCTCGTTGTGGACCGTACATTGTTCTAAATCGTCCGACCCACCCGGCTTTATGCCAGCGTGAACCAGCCAACTATATGCCGTGCAAGAAGACACAAACTTCATACGTTACGAGGAAAGTACCGCATCGAGGGTGGCGAGGGCGAAGGTGGAGGGGAACAAAAGACCTTTGCAGGGACATTAAGAAACAAGAAAATACGTGGGCGCTCGACTATACAGACGCTCGTAAAGAAAAAGCCATGGAGCTTGCACGACTACAGTCTCGAAGACGAGCTTTCTGGAGGAAGTTATTCAGCGAATTTCGACGAAAAACTTTTTCCCCATCGTGAAATATACTGGTTGGTGTTCAATATTCTGAAACAAGAAAACTTTGCTGAAATACTCAACTTGATTTTCTCTAGTAAGGAGCCGTTCAAAAACTACATCATGCTATTTCAAAAACACTTTTACCACCTCTTCCCTTTTTTGTCAAAGGTCATCACACAAAGCCTGAACCTTCTAGGTTGAAGTCAAAAATACGAATACCCCCTCCCCTTTGATTCAAAATTTGGTCTTTGATTTCATTTGATAAATTATTATTATTATACCATTACGCCATTTCCCTTTCGGGGTAGGCGTGACTTGCTTGGTTGGAAAATAGTAGTGTGTGGATGGGTATATAGGTACTAGGTAGATAGGTATATAGGTGTAAGGTATAGATATTTTAGATTGATCTAGAATTCTCGTGTTATTTATTTAAATGACACGTTCGTTCCGCAACACTACTCCGACCCAGGTTGCTGATCAATCTCTCTAGCGATCACCCCAAATAAAGAGCCTCACAAAATTGTTATGTGTGGTTCTCCACTTGGGCCCATTAGTATCCAAGTTCTTGGTTTCAGGCGTCATTCACTCTATAGTCACTCTGTTTACAAACTATTTGTCGCCACACTTTTCTGTCCTGGCATACTACTCTAACTTCCTTCACGTCCATGCATTTTCTCATGCAAGCTCTCGTGTTTCTCTGGCTTCTTATGTCTCTTCCGATTAATGTCTCATTCACAGATTCTAACTATTCTTTCGGCGGTTTACCTCTGGGCATTCTGCAATTTACTTTACCTTTATACACTTGTTTGGTCAGTCGTTCATCTTTCATTCTTTCAAGATGTCTAAACCATCTTAACTGATTTCTTTCCTATATGTCAACTAGTGTCTCTCCTGTACCACATTCTTGGAGGATTATCTCGTTTCGGACTTTGTCCATTAGTGTTTTACCGCATATTGTGCGCAGAGGTTTCATGCCAATCGCGTTAATTTTACTCCTGTCCTTTTCTTGACAGGTCCATGTCTCGCTACCGTATAGTACAGTCGGTACGAATATAGAATTATGTATGGCCATTTTAGCTTTTTTTGATATGTTTTTATTTCTGAGAATGGACCCTGCTCTACCGATAACCTTCTTACCATCATTTAGGACAATGTTGCACATTTTTTTCTCATTTTTCCCCTCAAATACCATGATTTTTGTTTTATTTACGTTAATTTTGAGGCCCATATTCTTCATGCTTGTGTTAAGTTTATTCAACATTCTTTGCAAGTCCTCAATTGATTCTGCCATAACAATCTTGTCATCTGCGAAAGCTAACCCACGTACCCTCACTGTTTCGAAACGTCTAAAATAAAACACAAAACATATACACATAATATTTTAATCGACTTTAGAGCCCAAAATACTCTCAAAACAGGGGACATAGGGTGATTGATGGGAAATAGGGGAATAAGGTCTATTAAATAAGATTAATGTATATGTTCCATAGTAAATTTAATATGAAACGCCTAGGATTTCAAGTGGAAGTATATTGCATTGTAGTTGAATTTTCAAATAAATAAGATTTATTTTCTACTCAAAGAGTTGTGTTTGCAAATTGTAAAGTCGATTTTTTTTAGAAAAAAGTTGACTCTTGAACCCGAAAAGATGAATTTTTAACACAAAGAGAAATGCCTTTTCAACTAAACAGTTGAATTGTTAAAAAACAAAAAAAAATAATTTTAGACTGTACAGTTGACGAATTTTCAAATAAAATAAAAAAATTTGTAGAAGACAGTTCAATTTTCAACCAAGAAGGATGACATTCTAACCAAGAACTTTGCTAGCAAAAAAGATGAATTATTAATCCAGAAAAGATGCATTTTTAATCCTAAAAGACAAATTTTCAACAAAGGAGTTGAATTTTTAAACAAAAGAGATGACTTTTCAACAAAATAGAAGAATTTACAAAAAATAATTAAATTTTAACAAAATAGATGAATTTTTGACCACATAGTTGAATTTTCGGCCTACAGAGATAAATTTTCAACCAAATAGTTGAATTTTCAACAACAAAAATAATTATAACCAAATAGTTGTAATTACAATCAGACAGTTAAGCTATCAGGCAAAAAGGATGAATTTTTAACAAAAAAGTTGAATTTTTAACCACATAGTTCAGTTTCCAACCCACAAAGATGAATTTTCAATCAAATGGTCGAATTTTTAAAGCGAAAAATATCAAACTTCCACCAAAAATAGTTATATTTTTACGAAATAGTTTAATTTCCAACACAAAAAGTAGATTTTTTTAGAAGGCAGTTGAAATATTAATAAAAAAGGACAAATTTTCTATTAAAAATTACGAATGTTTAACAAAAGAGATAAATTTTCAACAAAATAATTAAATTTTCAACAAAATAATTAAATTTTCAACAAAATAGTTAAATTTGAAAAAATTAAATGATTAACAAAATAGATTTATTTGTAACTAAAATGATGCTCCTTCAACAAAAAAAAATTAATTTTTAACAAAGAAGTTTCGCTTCTAACCAAGTAGTTGAGTTCTTAATGAAAAAAGATTAATTTTCGATGAAAAAAATAATAGATGATATTTCAAACAAGAAAATATTTTAATTGGAAATCAAAAATAGACGAATTTATTTAAAAATATGAATTCTCAAAGAAAAATATAATGGATGATATTTCAACCAAAAAATAATTATAAGTTAAAATAAAAAGATGTTGAATTCAACAATAAAAAAACAAATTTTGAACAAAATAGTTACATTTCAACAAGAGGGATGAATCTTTAACTAATTAAGTGAATTTTGACCAAAGTAGTCCAATTTTCAACCAAGTACTTAAATTTACAATCAAGAAGATTTTCTTTCTACCAAATAAGATAAATTTATAACATATATATATATATATACATTTTCAATCAAATTGTTTAATTTTTAAGTTCATTTTTAATCAAAAAGGAGGAATTTTCAAAAAAATAAAGCTAAATCTTCTTCCACTAAAATATATTTTTAACAAAGCAGTTCAACTTTTAAACACGTGGTTGAATTTTCAACCAAAAAAGATGAATATTTTAATTTTCACCTTGAAAAAGGGCCAAAGGTGGATCCAAAACATAAGATGTTGTATTGACAATAACAGCTCTTTGTGTAACTAAGCACAATTTAAGCTAGTTCGTATGACCAAAATAAAAATTTTTTCATTCTCCTTTCTTAAGAATTTTATTCTTCGTACTTAATATACGAAACCGATCGGAGGGAGTTGAATTTGTCTCAGCTAAACGATCAGATATCTTGTAATTATATAGTAGAACTTTTAACCCAAAGAGATTTTGTTTTTTTATTGTATTATATTAATTCAGTTCGCATTTAAACGAAAAAAACGAGAAAAAGAGGAAGTTTCTTGAAAATAATGGAAAAAGAGGCATTCCTAAAAAATAGGGTAAAGAGGGGAATAGGGGAAAGTGTGTGAAGTCTGTATATTTAGATGCTTTACTTGTGAAATTATTATCATTATTATTATTATACCATTAAGCCATTTCCCTTTCGGGGTAGGCGCGACTTTCTCGTTGAGGAAAGGAGTAATGTGAGGTAGGGGGTATAGATTTTTTATATTGATCTAGAATTCTCGTGTTATTTATTTAAATGACACGTTCGTTCCGCAACACTGATCCGACCCAGTTTGCTGATCAATCTCTCTAGCGATCACCTCAAGTGAAGAGCCTCACAAAATTGTTATGTGTGGTTCCCCACTTGGTCCCATTAGTATCCAAGGTCTTTGTTTGAGGCATCATTCACTCTATTGTCACTCTGTTTACAAACTATTTGTCGCCACACTTTTTTGTCCTGGCATACTACTCTAGCTTCCTTTACGTCCATGCATTTTTTCATGCAAGCTCTTGTGCTTCTATGGCTTCTTATGCCTCTTCGGATTAATGTCTCATTCACAGATTCTAACCATTCTTTCGGCGGTCTACCTCTGGGCATTCTGCCATTTACTTTACCTTCATACACGGAAAAAATTTATCCGTAAAAAAGTCACGAACTAGTAGCTAGGTCTCGGATATGAGAAAAATTCATCGGATATTTATGTATTTTCGTAAATAACCTACGAACTTTGAGAAAGATTGACGAACTCGATGTGAAAATTCTAAAACGGTTCATCACTTTTTTTTACGTGAATAATTACAAAAATATTACGAGTGATTGGGAAAAGATTCTCAGAGCACTCACGAGCTTGCCTGACGAATCTGGGAACTCGAAACTAAGTCTCCTTGTACGTGGTCCACGCACACACGCGCGGTGCGTGTGTGCGCTCGTATGTGTGCCTCGAGCTCGTCGGATGAGTGGCTAGAAGTTTTATAATACCTATTTTGTTTGGCCTCGATGGCTGCGCGTGTTTACGCACTCCTGGTTTATGTTTAGAAACTTGGTGAGTCAGCAGTGTTTGAGGTTCGAATCTTCTGAGTTGCGAATTTATAAATTAATATAAAATTAAATCGCACAAATAAAATTTTTCCTCTTTTTATTTCAGTCTGAAATTTTCAGGAACTGTTCGTAAGAAATTCGAACTGTTCGTAAGAAACTTCGAAATTTATCCATATATTTCTCATAGAAATAAGGATTTAATGTTTCATTTTTTTATCTCGTATCCGAGACCTAGCTACAAGTTCGTGACTTCTTCACGGATAAATTTTTTCCGTGTACACTTGTTTGGTCCGTCGTTCATCTTTCATTCTTTGAACATGTCTGAACCATCTTAACTGATTTCTTTCCCATATGTCAACTAGTGTCTCTCCTGTGCCATATTCTTTCAGAATTATCTCGTTTCGGACTTTGTCCATCAGTGTTTTCCCGCATATTGTGCGCAGAGGTTTCATGCCAATCGCGTTAATTAACTCTTGTCCTTTTCTTGACAGGCCCATGTCTCGCTACCGTATAGTACAGTCGGTACAAATATAGAATTATGTATGGCCATTTTAGCTTTTTTGATACGTTTTTATTTCTGAACATGGACCCTGCTCTACCGATAACCTTCTTACCCTCATTTATGCGCTTATCTAACTCCCAATCTATTTTTCCGTCGCTAGTGAATAGGCTACCCAGATATACGTACTTGTCAACTTGTTCTAATCTCTCACCTTTTAGGACAATATTGCACATTGTTTTCTCACTTTTTCCTTCAAACACCATGATTTTTGTTTTATTTACGTTAATTTTTAGGCCCATGTTCTTCATGCTTGTATTAAGTTTACTCAACATTCTTTGCAAGTCCTTGATTGTTTCTGCCATATAACAATCTTGACATCTGCGAAAGCTAACCCACGTACCTTCACTGTGTCGAGATCTACACCTTCTTCATCGAAGAGGGCCATTCTTAGAAAATGACTAATTATCATTTTTTCAAAAAATTGTTATTTATATTTTTAATGTGTGATGGCACATTTTACGTTAACCTGTCCTCCCCTGCGTCAGAAATCGGTACAAAATCTATGCCCCCCCCCCCCCAGACGCCCAATCACCCTGCAAGTGTGACGTAGTTTTTGAAAGGTTTCTAAATTTGTTTCGAGATCGTAAAAGTGAAGCTTTAAAGCTGTTTAATTTTCAAATATGCAAGTTATAATTTATTTATTTTGCTGTAATTGATTGAAATATTTTAAATCCTCCTATTAAAGAAAAGATTGCACGTTTTCGGTAGGGTGTGTCAAAGGATAAAACAGTTCTGGAATTTTGAGCTACCACCGAGTCCACCTTCCAATGACATGAGATTAGATGAGGCTAAGATGGTCACCGTCGTTGAGATAATTCGAAATGGTAGCCAGCACCATTTTTAAAATGTAAATATCTTAGGAACATATCTTCGAAAGAGTAAACTTGAAATTGACATTAGCTGCACGCCCATGTGTACCTATCTCTTAAATTTAATCCGTCCTGCCTCACCAAGTTTGAATAGGCGGCCGAAAGGGAACAACAGTTGAGCCAATCTGAATTTCAAAAGAAACTAGAGCTCCAGACGTCGTGAGATTTCTGCACAGGTGATGAAGCTGAAGAGAGGATGTAAACGGCAGATCGTAGGAAGGTTGGAAAGCATCGACCCGGATCGGTATCAGTTTTCCCAAGAAGTGCTACCATTCCTGTCACTTTCCGCGTCTTTCTATCCATGTCCCCTTGCAGCTTATCCGGTATATGGAGGCTTGCGCGGAGAATGATTATCCGGGCACTTCGGGCCGCTACCTACGGTGTTCTTGATTACTATCGGCAATGCTGCGCCCACAATTTGTGTTTCCCGTCAGCCGTAGCTAAGAGAGCCGTCCGTCAACGTCTTACCCATAACGATGCAGAAGCCATGGAAGCCAGAACCTTGGCAAGACTGCTTAGGTAGACGCTTATATGTAGGTGTATCGATCTGAACTAGTGTTGGTATGCTGATCGTGAAGTTGGGCAAGAGAAAGAACTTAAAAGAACGAAACACGACACCGAATGAAAGGTATTGGAAGTTGGGGCTCTCGACAGTTACCGTGATCGGCTGTTCAGAAATTGTATCCAGTAGCTTGCCGGAATTAATAATATGTTTAGTGGGCCCTAAAATTGCATGTTATCCGATTTATTTTGCGGCATATAAATTTAAAACGTTTTCGTGTATTGGTGAGATTAAAAATAAAAAAAAGAGATATATATATATATATATTTTTTTTTTTTTTTTTTTATATATATATATATATATATATAATTGCAAACGTAATTGCAAAAGTTACACCGGTCAAAAACCGTGTTCGTAAGAACATAAAGCTAATGTAATGGGTATGAGACAGATCAGTACTACAGTGCGAACACTTCTTAAAATTGTTTACGACTGAAGTATTAGGAAAGTTCCATCTAGTTTTTTTCAATTTTTTTTACCAGAACATAACATTTTTAGCAGGACAATTTTGAGAGCAAAAGTACCACAAAAGTTCCATTTTTTTTTAAATTGTACAAGTGTTCGTGACAACGGCTCACAGAAAAACGCCGATCCTTAAAAGTACTCAAATTCGGTGTTGTTTTGAGTTGAAACAAGAATGAGACAGTGGAGAATGAGGATGCAGCTATCTTCATGTCATGGTTTCACACTCTAAGTATTCTCATTTTGAGAGAAAAATATTATTTTGTGAACGTAACAAATGAGCTGCAACAAAAATGATCCCGCTGCTTTTCGGTGCTTTCAGCCGATATATGCTTCTTCCAGTACTCTGAAATAGGCCTAAAGGAAGCAAAAGTTAGAAATATATTCTGTGCTAATGAAGAACTTCATAAAGTTCTTCATTAGCGAATAGCACAGGATATATTTTATTGGAAGTATTGGAAGTCCTGCTTTATTTTGTTCGTAAATTTGTACGATTTCTACAAGGTAACTTAATTTTATTTTTTTAAATATTGTAATACAAACTACAACGTAGTATGGCATATCCATACACTGCTGTCACAAGTGCTCATAGAATTTATAGTTCGGTAAAAAGAGAAACAGAAAATTGAGTAGGATTTTTCTAGTACATTTTTTGATACGTAAATCTTATAAGCATTTGCTTAAGCAGTTGTAAAAATTTGGAAGAAAATTAAATAAAGCTTTTCTAGAATTTTGGTTTCAGCAACTTCACTACGGCTCGTCCGTTAAACATTTTTTTTAGACATGCATTTGGAATTATGAACATTTCTAAAAACTGCGAAGTGGGACTTTTCTAGAACATTTTTCTAAAATGTTCCGCATTATTAGGACGGATTATGAATTTTTTTGTTACTTAAGTCGTATTTCAGAAGTAATTTTTTGAAACACAAATTCTGCTTAAAATGTTGAAAACAATAAAATAGAACTTTTCTAGTTGTTCAATACAGTTTTGGACTGGTAAGCAATTCCTAAAAAAGTTTGTATTGATTTCTCTTATACTTATTCGGAATCCTAGCGGGATCAACACATGACTTTTTTAATTTGAGAGTCAATAGTGTAAAAATATACCAATAATATTTTTTTTATTTTGTATCTGGGATGTCTTAAAACTATTTTCCGATGAAAAAAATGTTTTCACGCCGTTTTTGCAAAATCCATTTTTAATTTTAAAAAGTGGAAATTTCCAGTTTTTCTAGAAAACAAAGCGAGATATGAAAAAATGTCTAGAGAAAAAAAATTTTATTAAAAAAAATTGCTATATAAAAGGATCTACTTACTGCTTTTTAACCTCACTTAAATTTTTAAAAACTTGATTTTTCGATTTTAAGAGGTAAAAAATGGTTCTTTACTGTTTGGTACGAAAGAAAAAAATTAATATAGATAATGTATGGCTTAACTAACCAAAGGACAGTTTTTTTGTTAAAAAATCTTAGCTTTAATTTTTATCTATGAATTTTGACCTCTTAAAATCGAAAAATCAAGTTTTTAAAAATGAAAGGGAGATTAAAAGTTAGTACTGGTGTCCTTTGTAGCAATTTTCCCAAGGAATAATTTTTCTCTTTTGACTTTTTTCATACCTCGCTTTGTTCTAGGGATAAAACTGGAAATTAGGTCATTCCATTCTATTTCGCCAAAGTTGATTGCGACCTAATTGAAAAAAATGTTGACACTTAACTATTATAAAATTCAATTTCTTGAAACTTATTTATCACATAAATTTATCAAATTATTTTATTTTTATTTATAAATTTGATTTTCAAATTGCAAATGTACAGCAAAATTTCACATTTATGTGCATTTTAGGATAGAGAAAAACTCAAATTCTATACAATACAAAATTGAATTGAATCAAATAACCATTTTTCAGAACTTTCAGTTGAGTTTTCAAAATTAAAACTGAAATAAAATTTTCATGAGTTAAAAAATGATTTCGATTTGAAATTCCAGATTTTGGAGTATTTTTTGTTCATTTTCGCGGATGAATAACTCGTAGGAAGAGGAATGAAAAATCCAGGATCTACAGTATATGTAAATCAGGTCTTTATTTTATCTCCCTCTAATTTCGCGTTGATCTCGAGTTTTTTTCTACTGAAATACCGATGTTCAAAATAGCCCGAAAGATTGCTATTTTGAGGTTTGGTTAAACGAAGTAACAACCAAGTTGAAGTTGCCAGCGGGATAAATTGAAGATCTGATTTAGATATACTGTAAATCCTGGATTTTTCTTATTTTCTTCCTAAGAGTTATTCATCCGCTGAAATAAACAAAACCTCTAAAATTTGGAACTTCAAAGCGGAAATTCTTATCTTTCAACATCAATACTTGCAAAGAAGGGCTAAAAGCATGAAAAGTGTGACCAAACGAAAACCTTTTTAAGTCAGTTTCAATTTTAAAAACAAGGACAACGATTTTAATATATTAAAAAAAGTCTTATAGGACTATGCAAGTTCTGAATAATGTTTCTATTTAAATAGTTGCTAAAACAAAATTTTTGTTGAATATGCTTGATTTGATTCAATTCAATTTTAAATTGTAGAATTTGAGTTTGTCTCTATTCTGTATAATGCACATATAAACACATTCAACAAACATTATAGTTCATTATAGTCCTGATTTGTCGTTTAGTGGGACTTTATTAGAATAAACCGGGGCAGCATCCCATTATTGCATAACACATTTTCAAGTGTATTAAAGATTTTAATAAAACAATAATTTCATCATTTAACGATGTCCAATAAGCTGCATTTGGACGATGCTGACCCGCATACAGGGGCAGCTGTAGCCGCAGGCTTTTTTTTATAAAAATAGAAACATCTTAGGATTGATATACTTGATGGTTTGGTTCGTGGGAATTTTATGCATTGGAAAAATAATCTTCGAACTTACGTAGTAAGAAAGGAAAGTTTGTTTAAAATGAAAAATAGTGATAGCTGGGATAAAACCTCTTATTCCTTGACATTCTACATTGAAAAATATAATAATTCTGTGTGTTTTACACGCGTTTGGTTTCGACGCTAGAGTTTGATCGTATTATCGACTAAATTTATAGTAGAGTTACCATTCAAACATTGGTCAACTATATTGTTGGTCGCCGCTGCTCCGATGAAGAAGCCTCACCTATATTTCCTAAATTTAACATATTTTGGACTTGAATGGGGTTAAATTTTCATATCTTCGTGATTAATAATATTTCATCTATCAGATTATCAAATTTGCATGCTATAAGTGTTTCAAATAATCTTGCAAATATTATATTCTGGCCACACTGAGAAAAATGGATTATACGAACTGGATAATGGAATTACAGAATAATACACCGTATATAAAAGTATATTACCGCGTATAATCTAAAATATTTTTCTAATACATGAAGATGTTATCAAATATAATCTCTTGATGTTAAATTCTTATAATCTTTAGGCATTACATTGTAACATCTCAGATTTTAAAATATCCAGGCGTCTGTGTAGTCTCAGGTGGTACGTCGCATCGTGGCACGTGTCATATGCATCCGTTCGCATTAAAACAAGTAATAATTAAGATACAAAATGATTATTAGTGCTAAATCACACGTGATTTAGATTTTAAAAATGGGTAAGTTTATATTTCTTTTCATGACACATCACTGTCACTTGTACAAGTACAGAAATTTAGCCTCCTCTACTTTCGTTTTTGTAGTCTTATGATAACCACTTTCCTGCTTATTGTGTGTTTAAAAAATTGAAATTTGTTTCCAGTTCTACTTCCGAGCTCGTCTATCAAAATTTGGTGTAGGTTTATAAATACGTTTGCAAAAATATTATATACATTTGAGGTTATCTAATGGACCAGTATTCTAATATGGATATTAGATTTTAAAATCTTGGATTATAGATTTTATTATTTTAGATTATAAAGTTTAATAATCCAAGATATTATCCTGTAATATCTATTTCTTAATATCTATAGATTGTAGTTCTAATAATCTGGATCGCTGTCCCATAGTTAATAGTCCAAGATTATATCCGGTAACATATTTTTTATTACCGGGTATAATCCATTTTTCTCAGTGCAGCGAATCTTCCATTATTTTAATGTAAAAACTGTTTTCTACACAAATTGTGTTTGGATACTTCAATTTTCAAGATTTGTTTCGATAGCAACATTCTTCTAATAAAATAGATTAAGTTAATGCAAAGAAGAATATAAATGGTTAAGGAATAACGATGCTATTTGCAAAGACGCCTTGGCCCTGATGGTTGCCGCTGTCCCTGTCTACCATATTAGGAT
The DNA here is from genome assembly GCA_932195095.1 of Andricus curvator. Taxonomy (NCBI): domain Eukaryota; kingdom Metazoa; phylum Arthropoda; class Insecta; order Hymenoptera; family Cynipidae; genus Andricus; species Andricus curvator. Next base: position 213,972 of record CAKNYM010052201.1, on the reverse strand, counting down.
TCTTTTGGCACTTTATTTCCCTAGGTGAAAAAGTTATATTCTATAGTTTATATATAGTGGACAAAACACTGATATTTTTCATTTGTTCTATACAGAAAAATTTATAAAACAGATGAAAAATATTATTTTATTATCCACTATATAACTGTTTCACCTGGGTTCATTTGCATCCATGTGAAGCTGTTGCTTAGAAAACGCCTGAAAATATGATTCCCGATAAGCTATAGTAAAAATAATCTACTTTTTGAAATAAACGCAAATTTGTATCCGCCAGACAGAAATTGTTTAATCGTTGCTCATACCCTTCAATAAATCGGCGAGTAAAATGAAGTTATGATGTTACGAGTGAACGAAATTGACAGTCGCCTGTCTATCAATCAGCATGACGTCATGCGACGCCCTCTTTATTATACATTCAATTATTAGGCGCTGCATATGACAAGCGTTATTGCATATTTATATCTGCCAGCGAAGTCGAGACTCAACGGGATAAGGAGAGAGGGGTTTCTCTGACAGCCTGTCACGAGCATACGTTATCCTTAATAAACGTGTGGATGTGCAGAGACGATGGTATAATTTCAATATGGGATCATGGGAGGAAGCGATCAACCTTTATACCTAACCTGTTTATTACGATAATATCGTGAATCTGCATTGCATGTTCTGGTAATCGTTTACGAAGACGGATGTCGAGATGCGTTAACTATTATCGGCAGCTAAATAGCTGTCTCAGAAATTGATACTGTTATGCATCAAGAAACTTTCATTCCACTTATGATCAGATCGAAAGATATGTTAGTACTTTTTTTTCTATTTATTTCATGCACATTTAACAATCATGTTTCATAATCTTTCTTTCAGGTTATTCACGCATACTTTTTATATAGAAATGTAACAAGGACATTAATGAATTAAAATAACACTTCTAGTCTTTAAAGTGGTATGGATTTTGTTATCTTTTCGTCTCAACTTTGACGCAATTGCACACTGATATCCATTTAAAGAGTTTCTGCTTCTAAAGTACCTTGGACATCAATATTATCACTAAAAATATTGTTCGGGATCAAAATAAATTCTTCAGTTTCAAAAGTCGGAAGTCGTTCTTCGTGTAGTATTATCGAAACGTCAGCCTTGCTCGAAAAGTAAACATCAATATTTAATTTAGCTACCGTGGTGTTCTCTATAGCTTAAAACATGTCGCAAAGTGGCATTCTGATGAACACACAATGGAAGACATTCGCTTACAAAAGATATGTTCGCCCACGAAAAGGCGAGCACCGAATGAACGTGTGCGGAACTGTGGACAAACATCGCCCACAGGGATTGGGTCTCTATGAAAGCAAAAAAAAACAGTCTTATTTTCGTTGCCTATCGTCGCCTGCTTTGATATACGATACTTTTCTGCCGTGTGGGCCAAATTGAACCACGCATAACTCCACGCATAACTGCCTCTTTATGCAAAACTATCTGACATGTATTGACGGAATCGAAAGAAAAAACGAACCACGAAAGATTGGCCCTGAATTTCAAATCATTATCCATAATTCCTTCATCAGTTATGTGGCGAATTGAGCAACTTTTGTTCTACGATGTTGCATGCATAACCTTTTCAGAAAGTGACAGCCTTATTGAAGAAAATGTCACTATATCTTTTCAAAATAAAATTTCTCACACAAGGCTTTCTGCATGATTGGATAAAATGTCGATAACCTTCTATCTTAAACCTAAATCATTTATTTTAATCGTGAACGTTAAAAGCCTAGTATATGACTGGTCTGATAGGATTTTAACGAGCGCAGCAATTAATGTTCGGCAAATCTAAGAGAGATAACAAGGACAATTTACAAGACTGACAAACTTGATATTTGTACTCATTTATGCTATTCGTCCTTGAACATAGGCTGAAATACTGCCGCGTTTAAAAGTAAAATGTTGATCAAAATTTATTATTTATTCGTAATTGGCAACTAGGAAAATTTTATTATATTCTACTACTTTTTAGTTCACAAAATTCTAAAATGTCAATTTGTATTACGTCATGAAGTGAAGTACGATACAAATAATTAGAAGACGTATTAACAGAAGATGTTACAGTGATTAAATATTTTAGACTTCACCTTTTTAAAATTTTAATAATAAATTTTTATTGTTAAAATTAATACTACAATCAAGAAGAGACACTTTTAGATTTAATAAGCAACTGTAAAAGCCTTCTAACTTTGCAGGCTGCATTTAAAATGTTTATCACATGTATTTTCTGTACATGTGATAAAATCAATTATAAAGTATAAATAATATTTTGTAGCATACAATAATAATATATTTATTCTTTATTTGTTTTAAACCCTTGGTTCATATAAGGAAGTTGCGCTAGTACAAGGATTAATTAGCCAAAGTAAAAAAAAGTGCCAATATAATCCCAAAGAAAGTCCCACTAAAGTACTGGGTAGGAGACAAATCAGTGCTAGCAAAGTTTCATTTTATATTTCTCAACATGCTCAACATGTGCTCATAGGATTTATGTCCCAAAAAATTACTGCTGAAATAGGACTAGAGTACAAAGTCGAAAATACGTCCTGTTGCAGCAGAACTTTTTTAGGACAAAAGAACTATGCAAGTTCCACTTCATTTAAAAAAAAATTTGTATGATTTCAAATTTAGGTCCCAAAAAATTACACTAACCGTTCTTCAGTGAAACATTTGTTTCGGACAAAAATACTTACAAGGGTATTTTTTCAATATGCTTGGATTTGCTCATAGTATCTTTTCAATATGCTCATAGGATTTATTTCCCAAAAAAGTAATCCTGAAATAGGTTTAAGGTACAAAAAATTCAAAATCCATCCTGTTCCAACAAGACTTTTTTATGACAAAATGGTTAGAAAAGGCTGACTTAATTTTGTTGAAATTGCTGGACTCTTTTTAAACTTGTCTGGCATGCATTTAAAACTGTACAAACTTCGAAAAAATGAGTTGAGAATTTTCTAGGCCCGTATTTGCCTATAGAAGATTTGTACTGTTTTGTCTCATACCCGGTACTTTAGTGGGAATTTATTCGGAATCCTCCTAATGGGATCCCAAAAGGATATTTTTTTAATTGTAAGTCAATATGTAAACATGTACTCAAAGAAATGTAAAAAATGTATGATACTCACGATGGGAGAGAAACGTATCTTTTGCATGCATAGTAAAAATATATTTTTTTTAAATGGACAGAATTTAACACATTTTAATTTTTTCTTTACCGTAAAATGGTACAGAGAATCGTTTTTTGCAAAATATAAATCTATGAAGGAATTCAAATGATGTATTAATGCTTAAAATATATCATCCTTATTTGAACCCGTTATGTACCATAAAGCACAAACATATATTTAATTAATAAATAACTATTTACCACCTCTTGAAGCGAGAGCGACTTTACCCCAAAATATGGGGCAAAGTCGCTCACTCGCATAACAAAAGTGAGAAAAAGTGCTTGAAAGGAAAACTTTACCAAAATAAGGAATTATTTATAAGTTTTATAATCATTTTGAAGCAAATAAAGTTATTAAGACTTATGGCAAGGTTAAATAATCTCCTTATTGTCGCTTGGAACGTAACCAGATTTATTCTTAACCTCATACGTTCAAGTAAGTTAGTAAGACATATTACAGTGAATCTCATAATTTGACAAATTTTCTACATTTTGAATGTTATGAAAGGTATTTTTTATCTCTTAAATGGAGTGATTATCATTTGAAACAATTTTTTGTTTGGTTTATTATAAAGTATAATATATGAGCCGTTTTCCCCACAGAAACGAAAATTCTTAAAAAAATCATTCTGCAGGCCGAAAAATATATTATATTCAGATGAAAATTTGCATAAATCATATGCTCGGGTGCTAGAAAATATGATCCATTGCAAACATTTCTGTAAACTGCTGCACGTTTTTAACCACTAGAAATTACCATCTTTATTTAATATACATGTAGTGTCATTTAAAATTGCCTGTATCACAAAGTCAATCTTTAAATTTGTCCGCTTAGATACATGAAAATGTTTAAGGCTCCTCGTTCGATTACTGAAGTTGAGCAGCGCTTGACTAGGTTATACTCGGATGAAGACTGATGTACTAGACGTGGATGTATTTATATCAGCTTTAGATTTTTATTCACTCTTAAGCCCTAAACTATAATCGTGACACACTTACAGGATTCAGATGATTGATTTTCATTCATTTGTTGATAGGATCAAATTCATTACATTAAGTACGAATAAAACAACAATTTTCCTACTTTCGTTATGTGTATGCCAATTAAAAACAAATGTCATGCAGTACTTAATATCATTTGATCTTTATTACTCAGATGTTAAACTCCATTATTTTTCCAGCAGTTTAAAATATCCAAAATCCTTTCTTCATAAAAATAGCTTTTATTGGTCCAATTTAATGCTCATTTTATCATGTATCTGCAGAAGTATTAACGACACTTTGTAAAAAAAAAATCAGTTTGAGTATGTTTAGCTCCTGGGTTCGGTGTGGGCGGTGTGGCAGTTTTAGGAGAAACAAGGATTAGAAAATCAAAAGCGGAATGTGTCTGACGGAATGTTTTGAAAATCTTTATAGAGGATATTTTTCAGGTCGATCGTATTAGCCATGGTCCCATTGATAGAAACATTATTATTTTAATGCTTGTGGCAGTATAATACCGTATGGCGTGGGCGGTGGGCTGAAAGCAACCGATTCAATATCCATTCCGATCGGACCAAGAGTAGCGCTCGTTTGCCATCCACTACCCTGACAGCTAGGCAAACACTGGTCTGATGTTTCAAATAGCTTTTATTTATTCTAGACTGTTTATTTAGGCTGCCGGGATCGCGTTACCTGAGGGGCTTTGAGTGGCAGCAAAGGGAAGGCTACCGTGTCAGCACTGAACCCCATTGTCATGCACTACCCAAGCGCAGCCGGACTCGTATGAGCTGTACTCGAGCCCCAATTAAAAACCAGTTATTTCATCCCCACAATAATAGAAAATGTTTACCCAGCCAGATGCCTTTTTTACAATCCTGACACCGAGATAAGGCACACCTTCATTTAAATCTATCCTAAAGAAGAATATAAGATTACAAGGAGAGTTGTTTCTTAAAACAATACTAAGATAGTGCTTATTTTAATAATGCCAGAAGTACTATAATAACAGTTACAAAATGAAGATTTTCTGATCAATCAGTGCGATCGAAAATGAATGGCAAGGTTTTGGAAAAAAATAGTCAACTATACATTCAAAAATTATTATTATGAGTGATAGTATTGTGTAAGAGTGAAAACATTTTTTAAAATGAAAAAATAACAAGACACGAAAACTGTTTACTTGCGTACTTGTATTTTTTGCCCAACTTTTTTTCATTGCTTGTTATTAAATTTGAAAAAAGGATGTAACTTAATGGTGGATAATAATGTCTGATTTCTATAGAGAAGTAAGTTTAATTTTAAAGTGAAGATAGAGTTAAATGTTAACAGCTTGTCAATTGTAAGTGAGGGAACTTAACGGAACTCTGTTTATTGGCTTCATAATTCTTTATCATTATGATATACAATGACCCAGGAAAACAATTTCTCAAAAAAAATGTAGGTTGGTTAAAAAAATAAATAAATAAATGAAATAAAATAAACATCTATGGATACTAATAATATATTTTCAGGGAAAAATTCATCGATATTCATATCAAATATGACAATACAAAAAAATTATTTTATCAATACAGATATTTGAAACTAAAAAGAAAAATACAAAAGAATACCAAATTCTTCAAAAGATGCTAAATATTTAATAAAAATAAGCATTTGTAGACACTTTTATATTTTTAGGGATGCATTCATTTATACTTATATATTACAGTTCAAAGAAACTATTTCATTAGTACCGAGGGTTAATTAGGAAATCTTGTACTATAGAATTAATCAATTTTTTAATATTAAATTTAATCAATTAGGAAATATTGTAGTAGAGAATCAGAAAATGAAAGATTCAGAATCATGAAAATCAGATATTTGAAAGGATCATTAAAAGATCTTATGAAGTCCATCTTGTCACAGTGAGAAATTTCGAATCTTCAATCGATAATTCAGATTTTTAAAGATTTTGTGATCCTGCAATTTAAATTATTTCAGAAATGAGTAATCCCTCGATAAGGGCGCCCAATTTTATAAAAAAAAATTCATCGATATTCTTAAATAAGGCAGTCTACAAATATTTTGTTCATTAATCCAGAGCGTCAAGGCCATACAAAATTTATATTATTCAAAACAAATAATTTTGTTATACCAAAATAACCCACTGAAACTTTCGCGATGATATGTTTGATTAAAGATTTCACACTTTTTTTAACTGTGTATAATAAATCCATAATTGCGAAAATTCTATTGTATTCGTAAACTATGAAAAATTACTCTCTTGATACTCTTGATGTTTCGAACTATATTTCATAAAAATTCTAAATTCGAAACATTAAAGAGAAAAACGGCGATTCATTTTTAAAAGTAGGATAATAAGCTTAGATTTTAATTTTAAATATTTTAAAAATTTATTTAAAAATTACACGAGAGAACCTTTAGTAAAATTTATTCTCCTTTTTCTTTTGCTCTGATGTAACTTAGATGAAGTTCGTAACTTTTGCGTTAATCAAGTAAACTTTTTCAAGAAGCGTTTAGTAAATAATCTCAAAATAATTTTTCACCAAAACTTTGAAATATTTGTACTGATTTGAAATACAATTGTAAGAAATAACGATAATATAACTATTATTGTTTTAAAGTTAATTCGTTCCTTTGTTTGTTCCTGATATATCCGTTACTGGTACTCAGATCGCAACCAATTTTTCGGTAGTGAAAGATGAGGAGAAGCTATCGGTTCAAATTTCAGTACTCTTCACTACTTTGAGGACGTCAGATTTCACCTACGATGGCTTCACTTTTGTCAGAAGGCAAATTACTTACAGCACTTCATCGAGTCCTCAACTTGAAACGTAGTTGCCTTACCAGTAAGTTTCAGCTTGGTTTGTCAAGTAAATGACAAATAAATTTCCGAAAAATAGTGTCTTTTCTAAATTTTGGTTAAATATATTCTTTAAAAGCATTAATGCTCTCAAAGTAATAATTGAACCTGATAGATCAAGTCTGACACCACATTTGCCAATAAAGAGTGTCAGATACCTAATGTATTATAGAGAGAACACATTTCAACCCCAACCACCGGATGTCGAGAATCTTGGCTCCGTCGACATTTCAGATTAATGGTACACCTGAACAAAGATTCGAGCGAACTTGGGAAAAGTCCATATTTCGCGGTGGATAGGTGGGTGCAGTATGTAAATGGGAAAAGCCGAGCGTATGAGGGGGCAAATAAATCAACACCAACATAGTCTGAAAAACAGATACGAGAAAAATAGGGATTTCATTGATAGCAGGTAAAAGTTTCCGCAAATGTAGATCTAAAAAGTTCTATAAACCGCAGGCAATATAAAACAAATTTAGGAATAAATAACTTCAGCTTGGTTGGTTGATTTTCCGAGGAGTGAATGACTTCTACAAATCACTTGTAATCGCCTGCAATCACATGCATTCATTTGTAACCACAAATAGAAATTCTGAGTTATATTGCTCCTGGGTGTTTTCCCAAGAGCATTAAGGCTGCAGAAATAAGAAAGGTATTTGAATATTAATCTTAATCGTTCCTTCATACAATCTGCATTCTCATCCTGAGATGGAGCCAATCTCCGTCCTCTTCAAGGGAGTGACAAAGGTATTTTTTATTCTTTGGGAAGAAATATCTGGTACCTTAAAGAATCCTATAGATTGAAATTTGAATAGAAGGTGCTTGAGCATTAAATCTCTTTGTAGCATGAATTTTAAGGCTCTTTGGTGGTTGATGCCATTTTCAAAGCAGGGATGCAAATGTTTCTAGAGCACCCGTTGTACAACATGCGAACTGAAGGCGCGATTTATTATTCCAGTAGGTACGTATCTTATAGAGACCCGCAGTTTTGCGTGGCGGGGCATGATTGATGACAAGTCGTTGGTTGTTATGAATATAATATCGATCAATCAAGCTTTTTAAGTGAGGAACGTATAGGCCCACTCTATCATGTGCCTGACGATCTAGCTACACCTCCCCCGATCAAATCACCTTCCATCGAAGCCTCGACCCATTTTTCATCCTTCCCTATTCTTCTTTCTTCTTTATAGTTTATCTCTTCTTTTGGCATGACGAATCACGTTCACTTTGCGACTTTCCGATCGTCAAACGGCCATCGACAAAATCATCTATTGGTCTCATAAATCCACCATGCTTTTTGAATGCAACGTAAAAATCAGATTGTCAAGTCAACCTTTATGCTTCATCCATCATTGTGACGGCCAAATGCTCCAAATAAACTTCAAGTCCATTTACTTTCACTATATTTCAAATATAAGCTCCTAATTATTATCAATGTAAAAGTACTGTTGAAATGTCTGTTTGGATAAATGGAATTCTTTAAGGCTTCTCATCCAACCAATCTAATAATCTAATAATAATCTATAATAATCTAATAATCGATGGGAGCCGCCATATTAGATGGGGTGCATTTGTCAGCTTTTAAACTGCTTCACTCGCAAGATAATCCTAATACACTGTCAGAAATGATCGGAAAATCCTGACACATTTAGAATACTAGAGTAGGTGAAATTTTCGAAATTTGATTGCTGAAAACGAAATTCAGTGACATTTACAGTAAATTCACTAAATTTGTATTGTGATCATGTGGTGGTTGTGATCATGGGCGGCAATGCACTGCAAAAGGTTGTGTTGAATTATAACGATGTCGTAAACCAATTTTTTTCGATATTAAATTATCTCAAGCGTGAAATGCACGAGAAGAAGAAACTGAATAAAATTTTGGAATCTTTAGTAAAAACAACAACCTAGAAGCTCAGTTGATGAGCGAATTATCTATGCAATAAAATAGTTACAAGATACTGCGATCATCTGCCGCGTAAATAAACTTCTAAAAAAGTACATCAGGACCACCAGTGACTAGCAGCATCTGCGTAGATTAATAATTAAACCAGGTTTCAGTTGTATGTTGAGTCCGCTGTTTACATCAAATGACGTCCGCTTGCTTGAATAGGTTAAATCTGTATTTTTTAGTCTTTCCGTTAATTCATTAATTTTAGGATATGTCTAGTCGACCCGAAAAATTAAGGAAGTTAGAAAAGGAAGGGACTAGTCATCTAGAAAATTCGGGACGACTAGCCAGGCTCATGAAAAATATTTTACTACTCATCCCGAATTTCGGGACGACGAGACACTTTGTGAATTTTAATATAAATTTGCAGTATGTATTTGTCTTAACAATACAAATTATAGTAAGACTATATGTGAGCGAAGTTTATATGTAAATTACTACATATATATCTAGGTTATATAATATATTCAATGAATTAAATATGTTTATATCAACTTCACTCATATTTTCTCACTATTTATATTGTTAGGACAAATATACACTACATATTTTATATTAAAATTAATGAACCGACAAAAATGGTTAATATTTTGACATTTTCAGTTACAGTAACTAAAAATTACTAAATTGTAACAGCATTTTCTGAAATATGTGACTAAAGCTTTATGCAGGTACCGTTGCTAAAATTTCTGTTCCTGTTTAGGAAAATTTAGAAACGATTTCTTTAGTGACGCGTATCTGGAAATCCCTATAGAAATTTCTCACAGTGATACTAATACGAGAACTTGTAGGCTCCGGAAGCTACGATCATGGTTCATTAAAGCAACCAATCCCGACGCAACTAGAACTTGTACGTCATCCACTTCTGCTCCTTCTGTCCTAGAAGGTAAGCAAGAGCGGGAAATTTACGCGAGATAATATCGTGCAACACTCTTCCTTGGTGTCAGGTCTCTAGCCGCGGATGAGCTTACGCGGCAGACGGGCCAGTTGGAGATGAAGGTTTTACCTCTGGATCCTTTTTTAGAGCTACCAATCTTTGTAGAATGTTATGAGGAACAGTGTTGACGGACTAGATGAAGTGATCCCAGAAGAACAGCCTTTTGCATCCGGTTCGCGATGGAATGAGCCTGACGCTGGCAAGCCGCAATATTGTTGAGTTGGCTAAGAAATGAAGCTTTCATACCTCCAAAACAGCCGATGATGAAAACTACAAGATGGACGTATATAATAAATTCAGCCTGCTCAGCTCGAAAAGAAGTGCTTGATATTTCGCCCCATTTTCTTCCTCCTTTGCCGTGATATTACCATCGGCTGGTGCCAAGAATTCAATCACGTAAATGTAGAATGAGAAATTCCAGTAGATCTTACACTGATCATTCTCCACAACGGACTCGAGTACCCCCTGGGCGTATGACAAGACGGGCATAGATCAACACTATAGAAGTGCCTAAGATGGTAATATTACACGTTTAGAGCCGCATTGTGTCTCTCTATGTACCCGTAGCGTGCATACTTTGAGCATCCACTGAGAATGAATGTACCTACAGGTACATTCATTATGCGCTCGCGGTAAACTAAGGTGTCTATAACGCCGTCTTGACAAGCAAAAAGAAATCCCTCAGTCTCCGATCTCAATCCAACAGACTTGAGAAACACGTTGGACAGACCCATCAAGAGCTTTTCTCCACGTATGATGCCGTAGAAATCGTAGAATTTACCATGAAGGGGCTTGCCAGTTGTCAGCATGTTCTCTTAGTAGAAGTGTATGTTCTGTTTCCTGTACACGACTGTTGAGCACCAAAGGTGTTAGTGATGCTAGGCAATGTGTAGTGTCGCTGGAATCAAATGGGAGGCCAAGCTCCTCTGCGGCACGGTATAAAAAGTAGAATCGCCGCAGCATTGATGACTTCATGTTGATGTACGAGTCTCATCAGAGAATCTGTGCTATTTAGAAAATTAGAACTGAGCAGACTGTAGCCAGAACCGTTCTTCGATGAAGACATTCCAAGCTTAGCAAGCCTCTACCCCCTTTATATCGAGGGAGGTATATTCGAGGTACGGAAGATCTAGGATGATGACTTTGATAGATTGTCATCATTTTTCGTGTGCTTCGGTCAAGTTGTTTCAACTCATCGACGTTCCATTTTACTGCACCAAACGTGTAGAGCAGTATAGGAACGGCCAGCATATTGGACGCCTGGATCTTATTCTTTCCAGATAATGGGGAAGCACAAATTTTTCTGAAAATTTGACGATACCTTTTTTCAAAGGCCGTTTTTAACACACGCACTCTTCTAGACTCTAGAATCCCCGTTTTATTATTTAAATAACACGTTCTTTACGAAACACTGCTTCGACCCTGGTAGCTGATCAATCTCTCTAGGGATCACCCCAAGTGAAGAGCCTCACAAAGTCACACTCTTCATCATGCATTTCTTATAAACTATTTGTCGCCACACTTTTCTGTCCTGGCATACCTCTCTAGCTTCCTTCACGTCAATGCATTTTCTCATGCAAGCTCTTGTGTTTCTGTGGCTTCTTATGTCTCTTCGAATTAGGGCCTCATTCACACATTCCGTACCATATAGCATTTCACCCTTCCTATTTATCATGCTGACTAACTCTGTACTTTTACCTCTCTTCATATTGATCAACGTTTTGCATTTTCTTCTCTTCTTCTCTTTTGATTTTATTTTTACTTTCCTTGACTTGTAGTTTTCCTCTCCTCTTTTGGTGTCTGTAATCATTTTCAAGTCCATTTCTCTCCTCATCGCTAACGCCTGTGATGTTCAATTTTCTGAATATGCTTTCTTCTTTTCGTGGGCTGCTACGCGGATTTCATCATTCTATCACACATCACCAGACATTCTTCCTACAACCGCAGTACCATACACTTCAGTCGCACACCTAACAATGACGTTCCAAAGCATAGTCGATGCACCCTCCATATCTTTATTGGGACTTCCGGTTTCTGTAGATTCTCAATCTTGATTCGCGTTTGTTTCGTTTTTTGGTTCTCTTTCTTCTCCATCCCTCACCTAAGTTTGTTTTGGAGACTAGAGGGTCATGATCAGTGTTGCAGTCAGAATCCCTCATGACCCTCGTATCTTTTACTAGCTATCTTATTCTTTCATCCGCTACAACGAAGTCAATTATATATAATACATGTACACCAGGTGTGCATGTGGATCATTTTATGCCTAAACCAAGTATTTGTAATAAATAAGCCCTTTTCTAAGCATAAGCTAAATAATCTTTCTTTGTTACTCTTACTGTACCCTGACGTTGGACGCCAACCCATCCATACATATCTTCTAGTAGAATGATTCTTTCACCATGATCGCAAGTACTTATAGTATCATATAAGCCTTATATGATACTATTAGTACTATAAGTAAAATTAAATAAATCTCATTACCTTATATTATAAGGTAATGAGATTTATTTAATTTTTTTGTAAATTTCTATTGTTACCGTTTAAAATTAAATAATATGAGGCACATGTAATTTTTTAAGCTTTGTAATTTGTAATTTTTTAAGATTTGAAGAATCGCGAGGAAAATCGTATATTTTTTTACGCTTAAAATTCCAATTTATTAAATTTGGAAGGCTACCGCTTTGAAAATTTAAAACTCCACAAGAGCTTCCAGATGCATTAGTATTCAAATAAGGATAAATTAAAAGAGATTAAAGTCAATTTATAATACTATTCCTATTGCTTTTAGCGATATATTTGCGGATGACATTGTGATCCTGGCCGAATCCGCAAGAAAATTTCAAATAATTTTAATTTCTTCAGAGAAATACTGCAAATTAAATAAATTACAAGTTTACATTGGGAGGGCAAGAGGCGGAACTAGAAGAATCGTACTGTTACCTAGAAAAATTTGTTCGAAGTACTCGTGCAGAAATCTTGATGTGAGTTCTGACAGGTTGCCAGACTTCTGGTGTGGCCCTGGTCGGGTAAACTGACATGGCCCTCACAGTACAGAATAAAGATCACTTTCTAATAATCTAATGAAAAAGTACTTTTATGACTTTGTAATAAAAAATACACTTGTTCTTAGAGTCATTTAAAGGCAAGCCTGTAGCTGTTTGCCATCCGGTCAATATAATGTTGATCGATGAAGAAGCCGATCATCTTTCAGCACATTATGGCACTTATTTCCTCGACGTATACTAAAATTAATATAACTCTTTCACTTTTTATCTTGAACAATCTCATCATAATGCATAATTATTCTTCCTTCGTTTAGGCGTTTCCTTACGTCTTCACATTTGTACAACGCCATTCAAAAAGCTACATTCTGTTTATATCATGGTGGCGCTGATTTTCATGACTAGCATTTCATAAATAATATCCAATATGAATATGATTTTTTCAATTAAATTAGTGAAATAAATACATAATATATAAACGAATTCTAACTTTATGTGCAACTTTTTTTAAGGTAAGTTTTGTAATGCTATTTATTAATTGATATAGTCAATTTGTAAAGTAAAATACTAATTTAATGGAGATTGGTTTAATTTCAATAAACTTGAAAAAATAATACAAAAATTGAGGAAATTACTTGGTTTGGTTAGAAGTGTGGTATAAAAAAGTATCTCTAGCCAAAATCAGCCTTAGGACAAGCCTCGCCAAAACCCCACGAACGAAATTATTAATATCATTCGTGTCTGAAATTCATCCAATAATTTTAGAGTCAGATTGACGACATTATGTATTTAATTAAATAAAGATACTCCTATTGTGGAGCAATATTAATGTCCGATTATAATTTAACATCTTTTATTCAAAATAGAAATACTGGTCAGCGCTTCTTTTTAAATGGAGTTAAGTAGGGCAAATTCTACACGGGTATAGGGGTGGACAAAAATACTCATAATTGCATGATCAGACTAGAAACAAATAAATATAAATTGGAGTATGAGTGTGCGGCGAGGTCAATCAGATTGATCAAAATTCTAGGGAAGACGGATGAAAGGTTGGTTAAGAGCTGCTAGAATAAACTGCTTCAACTAACATAAATCAATTTAAATCCAATAAAATAAAGTATAACTGAGCAACTCAAATTGAACACTTGCTGGAGAACCTAGGATTTGAGCATGTTATCGTAAAGAAATGTCCGGAAGATAACAAATAGCACTTGGAGGAGATAATGTCCGAATTACAAGAACGAATTGGAAACAATGATTTAATAGCAGCAGGAAATTCAAAATACTCTTGTAATTTTAGGAGCATTGCCTCGTTTAATGACTATTTGTTGAAAGGAATCAATTGTAGTAAACTGAGCTTGCTCTATTCACTCCGCTTAAGTGGTTCTAAGAACCCAACAGTTTTCTGAAGTGAACAGAAATATTTATTTGATTGCTGCAATTTTTGTCAGATGTGTAACTTAAGAAAAATGGATACATTAGAGCATTTTATTAGGGAATATCCGGCTCACAATGGTATTAGACTCCAAACTATAGAAAATGATAAATCGCTGGTGGAGATTTTAAATATAACATTAAAAAATTTGATAGATAATCTATTTATTTACACGATTAACGCATTAAGGATTTGTTCCTTTGGGTCATGATTATGAAATTACTGTCACTAATGCTCTTCATTCCCTTGTAATTAGACACTGACCCTATTTTATGTTACAATAAAATGATCTAAACTGTATAATTAAGCAATGCAATTTCACAGGAAGAAAAAAATCCTCTCACTACGATAGACTTTCTTACTCATATAGTTCGATTTTTTCCGCAATGCAAATGTAATGCAAAATGACAATATTTGTACTGTAATTATAAGTCGAATTCTAAAATACAGTGCATTTATTTGTAATGATTTTAAGTTTAGTATTAGGAAAAAACATGTACGCATGTTTATTTGTTTATAATTTGCGACTCTTGCTTTTGACAGCACCATATCATTTGCATCCTACGGATTGGGAGACAGAGCTTCTGCATCAGTTCACTTCCACCGAGCTCGATATGAGGGAAGAACCTACCTAACTAAAGTGTATTTCATAAATCCACACCAGCTTTGCTGTCCTGTTCGCAACCATAGTACAGGCTGCCTGTTGAAGGGCTTGCATTCGCTGGTTATCGAGCCTGCATCACGTGTCGGATCGCGTTACGCTCTCGACACTGATCGGAGATTAGCTCCCCGATTGCATTCAAATCACGCACAAAAGAACTCAACTTGAGTTCTGGTAACCGCGCTAGATCCGCACCTATCTGACAGCCGCATCTAACGGATTTTTAACGACCTTTTGTTAGCCGAAAAATATAAACCCTCCCCGATCGCAGAAGCTTCTTCTGAAGAAAGTCCGAAAAAGAGCTCAATGGGTGTTGCAAGAGATGGCGAATGATTTTCAATAGCCCTGGAGCCATACAAACGATATCCATCAAAGATTATCTACACACTAGGATTTCACCTGAAGCTTTACAGACGGCAAAGGTCAGATAAGGAGGGTTCTACAAATTCATCAATAAATTTGTGGTGAGATTCACTCTCCCGTAAAGTTTCGTCGACTCTCAACTAGTTAGAATTACAATAAAACTTCCCGCGAAAGGGGAAAAACAAAACAGCAAGCTAACAATGTCAATGAATCCTTCTCCTACAGAAAAATAATTGGTGATAGAAAAAATTTAGGGAAGTAATTCTCTGAATTCGATGTGACAAACGACTTCACTGCCATGTAAAGCCATTATCTTCCAGAGAGAGCTTCCGTTCGTGGGGTTCATTTAATGTCGAGTTGAGGCTCAAGATGGCGAGTCGACATTCTGCAAGAGTCGTTAACGTGGTTGGCAGCCACGCCTCTCCGGAAGCACCGTTGTGTCGCTTCTTCGGAACTTTCGCGAAAAGAACCGAAAGCACTCAATGCGGGGAGAGGCGTGCTTGAGAGGATCCGGTACGAAATAATCACTCCGTTATCATCGGCTTAACGAGTCTTTTCTTATTATTGACTGTCATTTGTCTTACGACTACTTCCCCTTTGAGAGTTACGGCAAATGAGGAACATTTCGATTCCTGCAATTAATGGCTCTGCCTTCATGCTTTGAATGGTCTTAATTAGTTTCGCCAAGATGTACGCCACCGAAAGATCTAAAGTGCGTCGTAAAACGTCTCAAAAAGGGAAAAATTGAAGAAAAAATTAAATAAAAATAAATTTGCACTACCCACGCAAAAACGCACCGAGCTAAAGACAGCATCACACATAAAAATAGTTTTAGAACATATGAGGTAGAGATCAACATTCATCATAGCCAAGTAATGTTATTGAACAATCAACAAGCTTAAAATGAACTTCTATGAAAAAACATTTTCGCTTTTATATAGGTGAAATCGTGACACAGTAGGAACCGAATGATCAATTAGTCAGTAGCTCAAATTACTGGTATAAATACTGAACAGTTTTATAAAATCGGTTTCCTTGCATTTGAAACAATTTTCCACTGTCTTTTAAGAAAGGGAATAATTAATTTATTCCTAAATTTATATTACCAATTTGACGTGCAGCGGTGCGAAACGTGCCTGTAAAATGACAAAGATCTCGATACTCTATCAAATTTTTCAAGTGCTTTATCAGCTGTAGGAAGTCTTTTTGACTATTCCTTAATACAGGGAATCGAGCGAAATTTGGTTTTTATATGCACACAAAATTCCCGGATCAGAATTAACGTTATTACTAGCTAAAAATGTACTCAAAGATACTAGAAAAGTTTACAAAATTAATATTCTTTCATCAGGATTGGTATGATTTTACCAAAAGATCCGGTATAGGATAAGTTTCATCACAAGTCAAAAATTCATGTGTATCAGAAGAATGAGACATTCATTACTTCTTAACCAAAATTTAAAACGAGGCAAGAGCAACGTTGGAATGCATGTAGGATTGTAAGACATCAAAAATATGCTGATTTTTCCATGGATTCTGCCAATGTCTAAACTTAGAAGAAATAAGTTGTCAAAATTGAATAAATTCTTATACTTGAATAATGGATTTATAACCGATTTTACAATTTATTATTACGACTTATTTATTCTAAGTTCAGATCTTGGCCCAATTAAAATCAGAATTATATGATTTTATGCAACTAAGAAAAACGAGGTAGTCCCATGCTTCTTGCCGGAATTGTATATTGACAAAAATGTTATTTAGACATTTAAGTTTACTATTGAATTGTTATTACTATCTTACTTCATATTTGTTTCAGTTTCTTATTGCTTCTAAGCTTGTGAACAAAATGTTTGATATGATATATTCGCTTTAAAAATTAAAGATCACTCAAAACAAAACATATAAAAAGTATAACATAATTTCAAAAAATTATTCGGAAAAAGTGTGTCGTTTTTCGTTTTAAGGGCAAAAATCATTTTGAATACAAAACAAACATTTCGAATGACGGACTAACTGTTTATTTTTTCCAAGTTCTTAACACTTTAATTCGAGATAAAATTAGACCCTGAGATCTGAGAACAAGGAAATAAGTATTATTAGTTTGTTTTTAAAGTTATACAAATATAATTTTCTTACGATTCTTGAGAAAATTCAGAAAGATTATTGAAGATTTCAGATATGCCAAATCAACATTTGAACAAAATATTTCATTTTCAACCAAATAGTTGAATTTTCAACCAAAAAAAGATGAATCCTTAACGAAATCGTAATACCAAATTAATATTTCAACCAAACAAAAATTTTAATTTAAAATAAAAAATACTTGAACTCATCTAAAAAATAAAAATTTCCAATAAAATAGTTCAATCCTTAATAAAAAAAAGATTTAGTTTACAAATAGTTGCATTTTCAATAAAAAAAGATTACATTTTTACCGAAAGAGACGAATTTTTTTACAAAATAGTTACATTTTAAATAGATGAATTTTCAACAAAAATATATTCCACTTTGCGCCGGGTACGCAATATGGAACTATACCACGCGAGCTGCACACACTATTTTTCATCATGCATGCACGGAATATGCTATACTTCATAGCGGTTTCTGTTCGCATTGTGGCATGTTGTGCATGCCGGCGCAAAATTACAAAAAATGTAATAATTGATATTTTATTCAGAAAAAATTCCAATTTGAAATAAAAAACAGTTAAATTCATCCAGAAAGACAAATTTTCAACAAAATAGTTGGTTCCTCAACCAAACCAGATAAATTTTCAACCAAAAAATTGAATTTTTAACCAAAAAAGATCAAATTTTGATCAAAAGAGATAAACTTTCAATCATCTTTTAAACTGACTCGAATTATTTTTAATATTTTGAAAAATCTTTCATAATTAAAAAAATGGCCTTAAAACTTGCCAGCATGTTTTTGACGTTTTTCGAAATTTTTAAAAATATTTTTAAATTTTCTCTTAAACTTAAATATTCCAAATAAAAAAAATTGTTTAATTTCAAACGCTTATAATTTATAATTGTCTAAGCAATAAAAACAGTATCTATTTACAAACTATTAAATGTACGAAGTAAAACCAACAGACTTAACTATATGAATATTTTCAAATTAAACCCCGAGGGATAAAACAATTTCAAATAAAAAATTGTTTTAATATTTAAACAGTATAATAAAGAAGAGAGAAAGAGTTTTTTTTTAATTTTGACAAAAGTTTACATTAATTAAATATTTGTGGAATGTACATTTAAAGAAAAAATATTGCACATCAATTAAAAAACGGCGCTTAGATTTGTGGAACTGTTAAAAACTGTTTTTTGAAGCTTTTGTTTCCTATTTGGGAAATTAAATAAAAGGTGTTAAGGAATGTTTGTATATTACCCAATTTTTGGAATTACAATGAAAATTACAAAAAATTATTTAAAAAAAATGATTGCAATTCTAAAAATTTAGGAGTATACAAACGTTCTTAAGTGACTTTCATTTTATTTCTCAAATGGGTAACTCGGTATCTTACTAATTGTGGACGTAAGTTGTTGCGAAAAATATGTCGGCAAAGTAGGAATCATATGACTTCAGTTAGTATCGCGTGGCCTTCAGATCAGTTGTAAATGTTGTAATTTTTGTTTGAATTTTGGTATAATAGAGCAATAATTGTTATAATATGCCTAACACAATGACAATCGTTATTTAAATTTAAACTAAAGAATCTTCAATGTTCAGCAAAACAATAGTTTAGTTTGAAATTAGTTAAATTAAAAAAATTTAAATTAATTAGAATAGATAATATTATAAGTTAAAAAACAAGCTTTGACAACTCGCGGTAGCATATTATAGTTTTTAATAGAATAATTTTGTAGGTGTAAAACAAACAATTGTACAGAGTGACCGCTGGACCGGAAATTTTTGAGAACGGGAAAAACCGGAAAATGACCGTGAATTTATTTTAGCGTAAACATTTTCCATATTTAGGCGTACTTTTTCAATTTAAAGAGTTTTAGCATGCAGTTTCGAAGACGTGAACAATTACAAAATAATTAAAAGCATTTAAAATTCAATTTTTTGTTATAACAAACGTTCAGCGGCGGATTTACGTATTTTCCGCCCCTAGGCTAACATAAATTTACCGCCCTTAGACTAACAGAAATTAACTACTGTCGTGTAGCACTTTTATTTGTTTGTTTTTTGCCGGGCAAGAGATAAAAGTGAGAAAGACGTACATTATGCGCTGTAAAATTAAAATTTATCAGATGAATGATGTATTGTTTTAAATTACTCATTAGAATACATAAGTGAGTTAAATAAAAAATCAATATTTTCAGTCAATCTTTGTGACAATTTTTTCCACCACGCTCAGACTGCATTGTTTCAGTCTTAAATATTCAATTTTTAACCCATACAATTTGAAATTTTCTCATAAAATATAGAACAATTTTGCAATACTTATCAATGTTTGACTTTTTATTTGAAAAAAGCAATTATAAATCAAATATACAAAACTAAACGATTTGAAATTGAATGGTTTCAAATAATAGAAAGCCTTGAATCTTTCAAATTTCAGGGTTCTATATTTAATCTTTGAACTTTGGAATTTTAATCATTTTATTTCGTTAAATTTTAAATTAGTAAGTGAATTTTTTTTATTTTGATGTATAAATAATAACTGAAAAATTATTGTTTTGAAAATACTTAAAATTAAAATAATTTAACTTATAATCCGAAAAGTGTTTAGTTTTAAACGAAATTGGAAATGTTTGAATTTTTAATGTTTCTAACTTCTTTTTTATTTATAATGTGTCTCCTAAGGGTTTATATAACCTCCGTTTCTTACAAAATGACCACCAACATAATATTTTATATTATCTTAGCCTTACTATTTACAACTATTACAACTATTTACATAAATTCTTTTACCTAGATCTTTACTGCTATTTTTACGATAGTGCAAGTTTGTATGTACTGCCGAACGAGTGAGCGAGCGATCGAAAGCGAGAGCGCATCCGCATCTCAATCTACTCATAATATTAGATAATCATTACTTACAGATCTTTACGCTTCTAATCTAAGCGAGTTTTTCACATTCATTCTTTTATTCTTTTTCATTCGCTCATCTAGCCCCCTCCAATTCCTTCATCCACTTCTCATCCAATCCATCCTCCCCTAGAATCTCCACCACATTCTCTTGCCAGCTTACTTTATCTTCTATTTCTCTCCTACATCCCTCTCATAAATGCTCCCATGTTTCCTTCTCCCATTCACAGATTCTACACTTCCTGTTTTCTTTCCTTTCCCAATACATCCCTTCTCTTACCTCGTTTCTCAATCTAAATCTTGTTATTCTAGTCTATCTTCTCTCTCCCCATCCCTTTTCTAAATACTTTTGTACTCCATTCTTTTTTATCATCTCATACCATTTATTATATTTTGACTTTTCAATCATCCCCCATGTCTTTAATAATTGTCTTTCCCTGTCCCTTTGGTCCAATTCTTCATGGGTCACTCTAATCCCCTTTCCTATATTTGTAGAACTGAAGAACTTTCTTCTTCCCATCCCGTTCATGCTATCGCCCTCCCTCTCCTTTCTTGTATCGCCTCCAAACACTTATTCTCTGAATCCCCTCCCTTTCCCTCCCTTAGCTTCGTCACAAACTGCTATGCCCTCTTTCCCCCTCTAGTACTTAACTTATCCTTTTGCGCTTCTTTCCTCACCATATATCCTGGCGTCCTCCAGTCTACCCCTAGCGTCCACCTTATATAACTTTCTTGTGAACTCTCAATCTCTTTCCTTTCCTTCCATCCCCATACCTCTGCTCCATAGCCCAATATCAGCCATACCAGCGTATCAAATAACCACATTCTCCTTCTCCAATATTTTTCCTATTCCCAACAGCTGTTTCATTACACCTGCCGCTTTTTAATCCTTTCTCTTATATGAGCTCTATGATTTCCATTTGTTTGCAAGGTATATTCAAAATATTTGAACTCCTTTACTTCTTCTAAATTTACTCCCTTCCATCTCCCAGTTCATTCTTTTGCCCCCTCCCTTTTTAAACCTCATCATCTTTGCCTTTTCTATATTAAATTTCAACTTTTTCCCATCTGAGTATTTATTCAATCCTGTAATTAGGCACGCCACCTTTTCTTCATCCTCTGCCATCAACACTATATCGTCCGTGAATACCACTATATATATATATTTTACTTTTTCCATCCTAATTCCTCCTCATCCTTTTCTCTTTATTTCTTCTTCTGAGTCTGAGATTGATATAGGGTGTCCCAGACTCAAGTGTCCGGACTTATATAGTTGTATGAAAATGAACAAAATAAATCGAAAATTCTTTTTCCAAAAATCCGTTGAAGTCTAAGTTTTTGAGTTATAAAATATTTAGGCTGGGCCAATCAGGAGCGCGGTATAAACAGACGTGTGTTCGTGAGCAAGATTCCAACGCAGTGTTATTGAAGCAAGCGCCGAGGTAGGGTAGTGACGGGAGAACAGCAGTTACTACACTGCTTTGGGACTCCCGCTCACACACGCGTGACTGTTTATACCGCGCTCCGGATTGTTCTAGCTTAAATATTTTATAACTTAAAAACTAAAACTTCAACTGATTTTTGGAAAAGGAATTTTCGTTTTATTTTATTTTTATTTTTATACAGCCATATAAGTCCGGACACTTGAGTCTGGGACACCCTGTATATGAAATAAAAGTGGGCTCAGAGGACATCCTTGCCTTACTCCTCTCACCAACCAGAATCTATCTCCTACTTTCTCTTCTACTTTTTCCCTGCTTTTTGTCTCTTTAAACGTTTCCGATACTGTTCTTCCATATTATCCTCCTTTCCTAACTTTCCTAACCTTCCTCTCTTCCCCTCCTGGCAAATCCATAAAATATTTGTTCCATTCTACCATCTCTATATCCTGCTTTACGCTTTTCCTACTTTTCCTTTCTCTATTTACTACCTTCCAAACCTTTTCTTCCATTCTAGCCCTCTACGTCTCTTCTTCAAACCTTTTATTTCCCTCCTATTTTTTTTTTATCACACAACTCAGTATACTCTTTCTTTTTTCTTCTATATTTTTCTCCACTACTTTTCCCTTTTCTCCATTTTCTTAATTACTTTTTGCCTACCTTCTTCTTCTTTTTACATTCCTCATCCCGTACACTTTTATTTCCTTCCTCCCTAACTTCGTTTTTCTTTTGCACTCTAATACTCTTTTTATTTCTCCTATCATTGTTTCCATCTCTTCGTTCACATTTCCCTTTTATATTTTAATATTCCTGACTTTTCCTTAAACTGTTTCTTTCCTTCCATTGACCAATCCCCTCTTCCTGCTCTTTTTACATGTGCTTCCTTTTTATCCATACTGTTATTACTTTTGTCTCCCTCTAATGTCACTATTATGAAAAAATGATCCGAATCTATATAATGTCCTACCTCTAGTTCCCTTTTCTCCTCCTAAGCACGTATATTCCTCTTCTTTACCCCCTCTATATTTCCGTTTAAGATAAAACATCTCATCTCCTCCAAGCTCTTTAACAATTTTTTTCCTCCAAATTCAGTATCTTGTCCTTCGATTTTATTCTTCGATCTCCTCCCCATTTATTTCCTCCTCTATCTCCTGTTCTCGCATTAAAATCTCTTCGTATTATAAGCCTAATCTCTCCTTTATTTTCATCCATCAATCTCATCTTATTTTTTTCCTTTCATGTTTTTTTATCCTTCCTTGTTATACATTCGTTCTTTACTCCCATCACCATTCCTCTCATTGCTCTGCCTTTTTTTATTCTTCCACTTTGCATTTTGAACCTACCATTTGTAATCTCTTGATTAAAAATCTTCTTTCTTTTCAAATCTTTCATAAATTTATTAATTCATTTTTGAATTTAGAGCATTGAAAATGATAACATGGATTTCTATTTTTTAACCAGAAATATCTCAACTGTTGCGGTGAATAAAAGTTTCAAATTTCAAATGTCAAAGTTTTTAGTTTAACGTCATTTCATTTTGTAGTGTTCATAATGTTAAGAGCTTCTATTTTATACGTGTAAATTATTGAGAGTTTGAATTAAAAAAATTTAATCTCAAATGTTGAAAGTTTAAAATTCAAAAGAGTTGCACTCTTTGTGCTTTAATTTAAAGTTCAGTTTTGTCTTGATTACTTTAAATGGAAAAATTTTCAGTTTTAAGAGTTCGTATTTATTAATTTCAATGACCGAGAAAAATGTATTGCCTGCGACGACATTCAACTCTTCGCACGTTTTTACCATTTAATCGTATAATTGAATAATAATGATAATAATTTGACGTAGAAAATACAAATTTCTGATTTAAATTTATCATCGTAGATTTTCCGAATCTGCTCAAGAATTCCTGGAATTTTTTCATATTTTTCAAGGTGTATGAAATTCCTGATAACTTTCCGGATTTCCCAGGTCGCTAGACACCCTGTTAATATGAGTTGGGAAATTTGGACGTTTATACGGTTTAGGGAGAAATATTTCATTCTCTCTCATTCACTTCTCTAGCCCCCTCTAATTAATAGCTCTGCATTCATGGCTTGAATGGTCTTAATTAACTACCTCATTTACCAATTCCACTCAGATGGATCTCAAAAATAAAAAATACACCAAATTGAAGACGGCATGAAACATAAAAAGAATGTGAGAACATATGAGATAGAGATCAACATTCATCACAGCCGACTAGCTTTATTCAATAATCAAGAACCTTAAATTCCCTTCTTTGAATAAACGTTTCTTCTTTTGTACAGATGAAGTCGTAACACAGTAAGAACCGCATGATCAATTATTCAGTGGCTTAAATTATCGTTATAAAAGCTTATCAGTTTTGTAATATCGGTTTCCTGTGACCCGATTCGGAAATGCTCGAGCCGTTTACATTGTTCGAGCGTCAAGAGTCGCACCACCCTTGCGTGCAGCCAAGCGCTTGTAATACAAACTCCAATGTAGTATGGAGTACCCACACGATGCTGTCACAAGTGCTCACACGTCATTGTGACATTGTGAGCGCCCACGGGAGTGTGAGGAACCAGTTGTCGAGGGCAACAGCTGCTCGACCCCTAACCCACATACATCACCGCACGTCATTGTTCACCGTGCATTATTCGAAACAGGTATAGAGACGCACCTTGACACGGGACACATATAAGACGTAATAGGCACATGTCACCACGTCCAAGAAGTAGTCACTACTTTGCCCAGTCGTAAAGATCTACTGATCAGCAATTCTCACCAAACATTACAAAAAGGGAATAAGGGCAATTCGAGAATAATGCACAAAGACTTTATTGAAAGTTATTATTGACTTTTTCAGTTGATTCATATGATTGAGGAGCAGAAAAGATTGGATACATTGACACTTTAGGGCACTTTTGAATTATGAAGCTCTCATAGCAGTTCACTGCATTTATAAAAAGCCCAATTTTCAAGTCATTACTTTACATTTCAAAAGCTCTTTACAAAAATCTATGATGGGAGTATGCTGGGCAAACAACCTGTTGGGGGTGAAATGCATACGAAATTCGTTCTTTTTGCATTTCTATGTTAAAGTATTTTTCTCACTCAATACCAATTTCCCAGGTTAAAGTGTATACCCCATTTACTGAATAAACTTAATTGTTATATATTTTTATTCCATGGTATTGGTCTTCCATTTATTTAATGTTTAATAATTTGCACATTGCCAACATGAAACATGAAATAAACATTTTGGTTTTAAAAGATATTATAGCTACTTTTTCAAATATAAATTAGTTCAATCTATTGAATTTCATCTCAACCGAGACGTGAACATATTGAGCATATTGCTTTACAATTGAAATTTTATTATTATGAATCTATTTTAGCTCTATACTATTTTTTTTATCCTGACAAAATTCTTTAGCTGACACCGGTGTCCCCTTTAACAAATAAATCATTGCTTCACTGAAATAATTATGGTGTCAAAGAAAAATTAGATCCCAATTTGTATCAGCTCCAGAATTTATGATCTTTATAGATTATTCCATTCTTCTAAATAGAATAGATATTTGCGAAAGGTCGAAGGACCCATAAGCTATTTTTCTTTTATCCCTCGTGAATACGATTCCAATTGGAATTTGTACCTGCAGCCTGAAATCCGCAGGCGCCTGTCATTCGCCTCCTATTCGACGGGTGTCCCCGAAGCGAAAGATAAAACGCGTTTCCATTTCCCCGCGTGGCAATGTAACCCCGTTGCAGTTTCAATATGAAACAGTGAATAATGCATGCCGGTGGATCACGCCGGCATCGTCACGCAGCTCACATCCTTCGCGATGTAAAACTGAGATAGATGGAACGATCTAAGTTTGAATAATGAGGTTGTTATGACGATATGTTCGCTTCTGGGCTACCAGTTCTGATGCAGGTTCCCTCCCTGGAAAATCTATCGCACTCGTTTTATATATTGGCTCTGATTTATTAACTGGTTTATCGTAGCTTGTTTTTCAATACAAACTATGCATGTAAAAAGATCTAATAACCGAACATCGATCTGAGATGATGGCTCACGAGCATGTAGGATTTGCATAAAAGTAATTACTGCAGAGTGGAACAAATCTATGACTCTTCATCAGTGGATCTTTATTTTAAATATATTCGTTGTATTTATATGTTGTGTATATATATATATATATATATATATATATATATCTTGTTTTTAATTAAGTACAACATCCTTGTGTTTTAGAGCATTGCCGACTATCTTTTAAGAACGGGAATAATTTATTAATTAAACTCTTGGTAATTTATGTTACAAACCTGAGGCGTAGCGCTGCGATACTTGCTTTTAAAATGGCAATAATCCCGATGATTTATCACCTCTTTAAAGTGCTGTATTATAACTAGGATCTCACTTTGACTATCCCTTAACATAATTCAGGAAATTTTTTGAACTCTATGGTTTTTTAAGCTTGCGACGGCAAATTGAAAAGTGTTATGGGAATGTCTGTAATAGAAATTCGAAATTTAAAACCAGTAGGATATGTCTTTCTAAAGGGAATCACTGTTTCTTTGAAACAGCCGACCTCACAGGAATATGTGATGATGTGATCATGCAACTCTTTCTACGAATTCAGCCAACGAACACGACATTAAATTAACTTTATCGAGGAATACTTCTTTCCGTGTATATTTACGAGGATCTTTTCGGTGGATCGTAATTTTGATCGTCGATAGCCGACTGCTAAAAGTCGGCTATAGGGACAACGGAACATCTACCTTTTTCACCAAAGTCCGATGTAGTGTTTGATCGTAAAGGTTGGAACGGAAGATCAGAGTACCCATTCTCATCGTCGTTGCTTTTAAAATGCATAAAAAACCCTTGGCTTGAAATCTGTGCAATCTCATTTTGAACAATGAAAATTTTCATTATGCATTCATTTGTTTCCGCGTCTCAAAAAAGTTGCAACTCAAAACTACACAGAATTCGGTGTACTTTTGAGGATCGGCGTTTCACAGTGTGGGCCAAATTATTAGGCATTTCTCTAACTTTGGAAAACATCAGCATGTTAATGTAAAGAAGTATCAGAATAAAACGGACGATGTGATCATCTTTTTAAATTGAAACTGTTCAGTGTTGAATAGTTGGAAACTTAAAATCTTTAATTTTTCATAACGAAGTTTCGATGCTAAAACCGTTAATTCTAAAACCTTTTAATTTTAAATATATAAGTGTTGTACAACTGCCTAATTCTGAATGCTTTAACGCATACATTTTTCATCTTCTCATGTTCTCAATTCTAAATCTGCAAGAAAAAAATTAAACACCCGTCCTAAACTACGACTTAAGACAGATTTATGTGTAAACATATTCGATAATCATTTAATTAAACTAAACTGTTACATAAATCAAAGAATAAATAAATCTTTTTGAAATTTTTAAAAGATTTCACAAAGATTGCATAAGTTTGCAAACAAGCGTTAATTTAAATTGAAATTTTACAAAAGCCGAAAATAAATAAAACTGTTCCAAAGATTTCCACCGATTTTAAAGGAATTTACGTAAGTGTCAAAGATTTTTCAAAGATTTCGAAGATTTCAAGACATTTTTTGAGATTTCAACAGATTTCACAAAGATTTCAAAAGAATTCGTACAAGATTCGTCAAAGATTTTAAGAAATATTTTGAGATTACAAATTTTTCTAAAATGATATCAAAAGATTTCCCTTAAGTATCAACGATTTCAAAAGATTTCGTTAAGATTGCAAAGAATTCGCACAAGTATCAAAGATTTCAAGAAATATTTTGAGATTTCAAAATTTTTTAAAAGGATGTCAAAAGATTTCCCTCAAGTGTCAAAGATTTCAAAAGATTTCACAATCTCAAAGATGTCATAAAGATTTCAAAAGAATTCGCACAAGCCTCAATGATTTCAAGAAATATTTTGAGATTTCAACATTTTTTAAAAGGATGTCAAAAGATTTCACAATCTCAAAAGAGTTCATAAAGATTTCACAAGAATTCGTACAAGTGTCCACTGTAGACTAAATACTCAACGGGTTTCACTTTTAGTCACCCAGCGCATTTAATGCTCTAACTCCAGCTTAACTCTTCATATCCAAGTCTTAGATTTTTACTCATCAAAAATTAGTCAAAACAATTTAACTATTTAATATTTGGAAGATGTTATTACCATTCAAAGATGTTAACGTCCGAGTTTTCAAATTTTTAATTCATATAAATTTCGATGTTAAAACGATTACTTCGGACAAATAAAATTTG
>CAKNYM010052201.1:171017-185800 GCA_932195095.1 Andricus curvator | reverse complement strand
TCCGAAGTAATCGTTTTAACATCGAAATTTATATTAATTAAAAATTTAACTATTGTTAAAAATCGAATAGGGTATAAGTTCTGAATAACGAGATAACGATAAGCAGTGCTTTTTAAGTGGAAGAAGCACCGTTTGCTGGATGACATTCCCCCAACGCTTGTAAATTTTTTTTGGCAACGTAGGACGTAAGTGGACGAGTCCGGTTATGGCCAGACAGATTACCCGTGTTCAGAATTTGGTGCTATCTTCTCGTTTGTTAAATCTAATATTAATATTATTTCTTATTTTCAATAAGAAACGTTTTTTGAACATAATGCGATGACAAGATTGTTATGGCAGAATCAGTCGAGGACTTGCAAAGAATGTTGAATAAACTTCATACAAGCATGAAGGACATGGGACTCAAAATTAACGTAAATAAAACAAAAATCATGGTGTTTGAGGGAAAGAGTGAGAAAACAATGTGCAACATTGTCCTAAATGATGAGAGATTAGAACAAGTTGACAAGTACGTATATCTAGGTAGTCTATTCACTAGCGACGGAAAAATAGATGGGGAGTTAGATAGGCGCATAAATAAGGGTAAACAGGTTATCGGTAGAGCAGGGTCCATCCTAACAAATAAAAAAATATCAAAAAAAGCTAAAATGTCCATACACAATTCTATATTCGTACCGACTGTACTATACGGTAGCGAGACATGGACCTGTCAAGAAAAGGACAGGAGTAAAATTAACGCGATCGGCATGAAACCTCTGCGCATAATATGCGGGAAAACACTAATGGACAAAGTCCGAAACGAGACAATCCTCAAAGAATGTGGTGCAAAAGAGACAATAGTTGACACATGGGAAAGAAATCAGTTAAGATGGTTCGGACATCTTGAAAGAATGAAAGATGAACGACTGACCAAACAAGTGTATAAAGGTAAAGTAAATGGCAGAATGCCCAGAGGTAGACCGCCGAAAGAATGGTTAGAATCTGTAAATGAGACATTAATCCGTAGAGACATAAGAAGCCATAGAAACACAAGAGCTTGCATGAAAAAATGCATGGACGTGAAGGAAGCTAGAGTAGTATACCAGGACAGAAAAGTGTGGCGACAAATAGTTTGTAAACAGAGTGACAGTAGAATGAATGACGCCTGAAACAAAGATCTTGGATACTAATGGGCCCAAGTGGAGAACCATACATAAAAATTTGGTGAGGCTCTTCACTTGGGGTGATCGCTAGAGAGATTGATCAGCAACCTGGGTCGGAGCAGTGTTGCGGAGTAAACGTGTCATTTAAATAAATAACACGAGAATTTCAGATCAATCTAAAATATATATACCTAACACTTATATACCTATCCACCTCATACCTATATTCCTACCTACCTTATACCTATATACCCATATGCACACTACTATTCTCCAACCGAGCAAGTCACGCCTACCCCGAAAGGGAAATGGCTTAATGGTATAATAATAATAATAATAATAATAATGCAATTGCGGTTTTCATTGAGGGCAAATAAAGCCATTTTGCTTCTCTTAATCCAATTGATTTTCTCATTCGTATTAAGAATTACTTTGGTCAGCAAAGTGTTCGGGCTGCATTTGGCAGGCGTTAAAGCCGCAGTTTGACTATTAGCTTCGCATGGTGGTGGTCATGGGGTACTTTTGTTCATGAGCTTAGAGAGACTATCAGAGTCGGCTTAAGCTGGCCTTCTTTCTATCTGGTTTCGTGATCCGACTAGGTGGCGATGCCTCCTTTTCCGTGGCGGGTTACACGTTCGCCGCGAGGTGTAACGAGCCGATGGTTATCTTCATCGCGAGACATGAGACACGATAACCTGGCGCGATGGGACCGGATAGGGAGAATATAGTCGGGGTTTAAGTTTAAGATGAGATGCCGGCAGCCCGACCTGGATAGCCCGAGAAATAGTAAATGCACAGCACGCGCACACATTCATTATAACGAGCCTTCGGGGAATCACTCGTTTTTCTTAAGTCGAAGCTGATAAAAGTCCGGAATCTGCGGAACTATCTTAGCGACTTTTCTGAATGGTTCCGGACCTTCTTGGAAATGAACGATTAATGTGGTCTTTAAGGGCAGAGAAAGAATTGCTTATAACAGGAAGGAAGCGCGTATATTAAAATCGTACCCATTTGTAATTAACAGACGCTAAAATGAACGAATAGGACTTTGGCATTATATTTAATAGTAAAATTATTTTTTAACGCAATTGTAGCCGGAAGATTTCTTATAATTTTCAATTGAAAAAATGTTAAACAAGTGCACCTGTTGCGAATATTACGGGGCTGAAGATTAATATGTTTATTGAAAGAGTCTTGACGGCGACTCTCTTTGATTCGATCAGCCTTGCAAGGCACCGGGACCCCCTGCAGTAACGATGATGGCATTGGTGAACGGGGTGCTGAACGTTAATTTGATTTTCTCTGCCGCGTTTCGGTTTCGAGGACGTAACGTCGAGCGTTACGTGTCTGTGGGAGACGGGATCAGGCAATTTATCAATCCACGAGCGAGAGAACGACTCCTGGCCAGGCGGGTAATTTAACAAGATTGATGAGAAGCCGACATGCCACAGTTCGGTGGGTTGCTGCCAGGACGAAGAGAGGGGAGCAAACGTGTGAGCGACTGGTTATTAGGAGGCCTCACCGGCTCAGAATCACGCAGCACATTAAAATCGCCGCCGCAACTGACGAAGCTTGCTAATGTTCGCCTGCCCAGAGGGATAGCCGTCGAGTTTGCGCCTTGATTTTCACACAACTAGATGCACCAAGTACCATTAATTTCTTGATCAAGTCCAATTTATTTGAAATTGATACACAGATCTTCTTGAAAACTATTTTCAAAATATTCAAAACATAAGAATCTAAAAAATTATCTTTAGCATCCTTCTAGCGTGTTAAAATAAATAGAAAACACATAATTGTACACAAAATAATCATTTTCGACTAAATGACTCGCTATCATGCACTGATACCAATTTTGATGTCGACGTGCCCAAATGACATGGTCCCATCTCGGAGAAACCAAATGAAAAGGTGCTATCTCATGGAGACTAAATGAAAAGGTTTTACTGAGTCGAGGGCGCTAATGTCCACAGCACAATATATATGGGATTCTGAAGCTTCGACTCTTCGAGAGTTAGCTACGCGAGTTTGCACCTTCTTATTTTGTCTCTCCGAGATGGAACCTGGTTATTTTGTCACGTCGATTTGTAAAAATCTTAGATCGACCACAATATTATTATCTTCATTTATATCTCATTGACATCAAATTTATAAAATCTTACAATTGATATCTTTTGACTCATGCAAGATTTAAGATTAAGTTAACGATTATCGAAGATGTTTACACATCAATTCGTCTTGAGTCGTAGTTTAGGACGCATGTACTGATTTTTTAAAGCAACAGTCATTTACGAAATTACCAACACTTTAAATGGCATCACGTCAATTACTGACTTCACGTCCTGTTACAAATAGAATTAACTGTGGCAGAAAATAGCATCGTGCTCCGTCTCTGAAAATTAATACTTTTGAAGAGTAAATTATGACTGCTGCATGAAAGGTAACTCTTAAGTTAGACCGATTTTTTTCCTCAGGGGACGTAAATTGTATATGCGTCACTGGAGGAGCTGGTATCTATCAAGCCGACCGGTATGGTCGAACCGTATATTACGAGCCTGAGGCGCCACTGGAGCTCAGCAGGCTACATCTTAAACACGTTCAGGAAATTGGCGGCGATATCGGCGCCAATTTATCGGCAGCCGCCTTCGTGTGCATACCCTTCTCTTCAAAAGGACTGGAGACAACTATGTCGAGAAGGAAGACAGCCAGGACGTCGGCGATGACTCCTTGGACGCACTTGTTGACGACGCCATCCACTGGATACCTCCAAGGGATTTGAATAATTCGGCCGTTCCCAGGCGGACTTACAACGTTCCTCGTAATGCTAGCTACTTACCCACGATACGTCGAAGCTTGATTCCTGCAAGCTTGGGCACCCTGAAATCGATCGGTAACCTATAATAATAAATCGATCACTTTTAGCACTTTAGTACCTCGTATCGGTAAACGATTTCTCTTAAAATTTCAATGTTAGTTCAGTTTTTATGGATAAACTTCTCGCATTCAAATAGAAGTTCATGAAGGTTTTATTTTCGCTTGAAAGTTTTCCCATTTTGAAAAGTAGATGATGAGATTATCTTAAGGTATTGTAACTACCCATTTTCATGCACAATTGCACTTTTCCGTTAAAGTTACACCTTAGATTTAAAATACGATGTGGTAATTTCTGTTTTTGCAAAACTGTGGGAACAAAGACCAATACTGAAGCGATATGTTAAGGGTCAAATGTGTTTCACAGATTAAATAAAAAGTGGTTCAATCCTGAAAATAGCAAATCTATGAATGAGTTTTTAGTTATACTTATTTGTGGAAATTGTGACTCTGGGCACGCTTTAAGAGGAAACGGTTTTGTTATGGTAAATTTACGCTCGGATGGTATTATCTAATCCACGATAAGTTAAAAAATTTACGAGTCTCGGTATATCATCCTGGCCTCTACTTGTTCCTACTTCTACCTCATGCGGTTGGATTGTTTATGGACCGCAATAAAACAATAACGTGCGCTATTATACCTGGGCAGGAGAAGTTCCTTCTGAATGAGGAAGGACCTGAGGAAGTCAGTTCACGGTTGTTTTTTTTTTCGCCTTTTTTTATTTCTGCAATTTTTTTAACGCTTAATAAAAATTAGGGAAATATGTATTGTTGGAGACTTTTCTTAAGAAGGCTTTCAATTTCCGGTGTAAGCGGAGCTTTCTTTTCCTCATGTTGTTACGCCAGTGGGTCGTAATTTATTCGGAACGTTTATGGCACTGCTGTGAAGCAGTGCTTGGCGTCGTCTTATAAAACCAATTTCGCGCGTATTATGCAAGCTGTCACTCCCATAGGTAAGTTATGGTTAGTGTTGCCTGCAGCACAAACATGCATTACCTGGACTCATAACCCCTATGTTCCAATCGTACACACGCATCTCTTAATGCAGTCTGGAGTGAATTGATTTCATGAATTATGAGAGATATCACCTTGACACCACTTTATAGAATCATAAAATAGGGAGTTTGTTGATTATGAACACTCCATTCAAAATATTCATCAAAATGACTTTTGTTTTGTTTCAGTCTCGAGCCCGAAACAAAAGTCTCTTCTTATTTTATTTCGTCTTTAGAGATCGAATAGTTTTAACTTTTTAATTTACCATCAATTTTCAAAAATGAAATAAGAATTGAATGGTTTTTTATACAAAATTTCTAACGTATGACTGAAATTTTGTACAATTTTTTACTATTTCCTGAAAAACAATTGTGCTCCTGCCTGAGAGGAAACAAAACTGCAATGTGAGTATTGTTTTGTCTTATGAAGACTGAAATAAAACAAAAGTTTGTTGACAGTCCTTGTTTTCCGTAGTTAATGACCGACTCTCAACTGTCATTTGACTGTGTGCAATTCCCAAATGGAAATTGATAAATGACTGACAGCGCACGAGGCGGCAACTGCAGAACTGAAGGCTATATGTTTCGTATAGGAGGAGATAGCCTACGCGTGAAAAAAGTTAAATTGTATTTTTAAAGTGGTCTTAAAAAACTGATTGTGAATAAGTTCTTGTTGGCTCGTATAGTTTGGATTAGAGTGAATTATTAGAAAGTAATTTTTTGAAAGCAATACTTGCATTCGTATGTACTGTTGTTGTTTTGGCAGTTATACTTAAGATTATTTCTCCAATTTATTCTTTTTTTTGGTTCAAAATCGCACATATTTTTACGTACGTGAAAAATAAGTTCACTATCATTATTCAACCTCTTTATTTTAATGTCAGTCTATTTGGGCAACCACTTTTTCTGATGGAAAAATTTTTCCAGTAATATTTTCTTTGGCACTTATCAGATAAAGCAATAATAACATGCATGTTCTTGCATGCATGTTCTTGCATGTTCTGCTGTAATAGAGTTAATGTACAAAGACAGTTCTCAATGTGTACTATTTCAGCAGAACTTTTTTATATGATAAAAGTACTAGAAGAGTATCACTTCTTTTCTTACTTTTACAAGTCACAATTTATTTCAGGACAGAAATAACGATCATGTGACACTTAATTTTCTTCAAAATATTCACAAGGGCTCATAGGATTTACGTTTTGGAAAGGTACTGCTTAAATCAGACTAGAATACTAAAAAAGTTTAAAGGCCGTCCAGTTTCAGCAAGACACTTAGTTTTGCTCGAAATTGGTACAATTTCATATACCTGTTCTGAAAAAGTTCAATGACCATCCTGTTCTGAAAATCATTTTTGGGACAAAAGTATGTACTATAGGGTTGTATTTTTTTAAACATTACTTCCAAGTGTTCATAGCATTTGTGTACCAAAAAGAACTTCTGAAATAGGACTAAAGTATCGAAAAACCATCCAGCCTTTTATAGTAGTTTTGTTTAAAAGAGTGCTGCCTAAACAAGAGGAATGTTTAAACTTTTTTGAACTTTAGTACTATTTCAACAGTAATTTTTGGCGCGTAAGTCCTCTAACATTTGAAAAAAAAAATTGGTGAAATGATATAAATTGTAAATTTTTTAGTACCTTTGCCCCTATTTTTATACTTGTATACTATTTCAAGAAAACTCAGTATGTAGTCCTAATTTTTCTCATACCCGCACCTTCAGTGGGGCTTTAATTCAAAATCTTAACGGGATGTCAGTGGGACTCTTTTTACTTGAGTAACTTAAAATAACATGAATTTTCTTCACAGAGATTCCTCTATACTTTACGTAATCGGATGCAAAGTTCATCAATTCGATAGTCAATTGTAAATGCTTATAGAGTACATCGAAATTCCCGCTTCCGCTTGGCTTTTTTGGTTTCATGACAGTTTGAATGGGTAATATCGGTATTCATGCTCAATACACGAAACAGTCGATTACTACACGAAGCGACGGTCACCATAAAACCACCTTTTATGCTCGTGTATGAGCTCTCTGTCCATAGCGCTGTGTTAAATTCTATATAAAAATATATGGCGTTATATCCAGAATTTCGTTCCAGGACGTTAAGACACTAGATTCTACTTTATCAGCAGCGTAATGGTTATACAGCTGTTAAAGTTGACTCTCATACAACTTTTCCAATCTTATCTCCGCATATGGGTTCTTTGGCAATGGAGAGGGAGAAAAGCGAATCGAGGAAAGAAAAGAAGAAAGAGCGGGAAAGGATTTAGTTAAATTGGACTGCGAGCTGTCGACGAGATTTGTTCGACATCAGAGAACGCTGACCGTTGTAAAACCATGGTGGTTGGCTGAGCCGAAACGGTCTTTTCTACTTTCCTCCTTCTTTCTAGAACGGGACACGGTGATCAGGTTGTCGATACGTGCTCTGCATTCGTACACCCTCATATCCAAGCGAAGGGAGATCTTGCGTAGTTTAGCCTGACCAGGGATCTGCGTTTATCCTCGAAAATTCTTTTTAGTCAAAGAACTTGATTTCAAAAGTTGAAAATAATAATAATTTCGAAAACGTAATCAATTTCAAAAGATAGTAATTATGGAAAATTGTTTATGAAGATGATATGCTTGGAAACTATTGCAGTTTTTTTCGCGAATGGTTCTTGTTAGTGGCCCACTTTGAGTAAACCACGAATATTAAAATAATGGCTGTACTTATCTCCTATTTCCCCCAGTTTTTTTCATAAAAATGTGAGGCAAGCAAATGGTTCGGGAAATGGGAGGATACTACACGCGGTAATTGTCGGGTACGGATATGTAACTGCTGCTCGGCTGCATTACATTGCGTATTGTGTTTGGTAGGTAAGAACGTTTTGTGTTT
The DNA here is from genome assembly GCA_932195095.1 of Andricus curvator. NCBI lineage: Eukaryota > Metazoa > Arthropoda > Insecta > Hymenoptera > Cynipidae > Andricus > Andricus curvator. The sequence goes on along the minus strand of CAKNYM010052201.1, from coordinate 177,914 downwards.
CTGCAATTGATATTTTTCTTCGATTAAGGGGGCATTTTGTAGAAAGTACTGATAACTGTTCTTTCGTAAAGGAGTATATTGAAAATGCTTATTGGGCCCAGAACGCAGAATATATAGCACGGAGTTATGAAGCTTTTATCTGATATTAAGATCACATTAGATTTGAAGGACTTAGTTGATGTAGGAGGTACTCGTATAGTTTTCATACTGCATAAGCTGTTGACATATGGGACGTAATTTATGTGCTCGTTGCTTGTAATAAATCTATTATAAATCTTGTTGATTTAAGTGCTGAGTTAGATTAAGCAGAACATTTGAGTTGTGGATGTTAGCACTGAGGTCAGAAGGTCAGCTAGCGCCCACGAGGGTATTCGTGTTCGGGCAAGCAACGTTAATGGGGTGAAAATCACTTAACCCCTCGTCAGTTCGTTGAATCGCGTTATTCAATTCGCGACTCAAGCCATAATAATAACATCAGCCGGCAGCCAACGCAAAGTCGAGAGGGCTGACGTAGCAAAAGATTTACGGTCACGAGTATGAATGGCGGGCAGTTTGTAATAATTCAAGTCCGCGGCCACACCTCGGCCACTTCCCTTCTAGAGACTGGAATGTACTGCACAGGGGTTTCCGGTAACTTTGTGCTCGACATCTCTTCTCTTCCCATCACACAGATTTTCCTGTCTTTCTTTCTTCCATGTAAGCTCACTGCTTTCGTTTTAAACCCGCTTCGAAACCAGCTCTATAGCGTTATCTCCGAGAGAAGGAGGGTGAGATCGAAGGGGTGAGAGAGGGAAAAAAGAGAGTAAGGGGGCTCGAACATGGCGAGCGAAGATCTCTGATATATCGGCCGCACACATTGCACTGTATGGAACGCAATATGTCCGTCGAGAAAGGCAATAACCATTAGGTCCCGAGAAAACTGCCCCATTTCAAACGACACGAACGGTCGAATATCAGAAAATTTATATCTGGAATGGAGGAGACCCTTGCGCATACGGGGATTGGGGGCTAGAAGCGGTCCCGAAGACATATCGCGGCTAGTGGAAGAGGATATAAACGCGCTATGGCGGCGAGGCTTTATACACGATCGGGATATGAAGTGGTGGTCACGTGCCTTTGGCGACCGGAGACATTACCGACGGAGATCGTCCGACCACTATTCCTTTTCTCCTTTACGCCTTCTGTTTTCACTGATTCCAAGCAAGCCATGGGTGCCAGTGCTGTGAAGCGACCATTGAACGACTGTTACGAAAATTCCGGATACATTTCATTCGTAAAATCCGATTCCGACATCGAAAAAACGTTTTAAATCTTCAGAGATGCATTCACGAGTTCGTTTAGCATCTCGTTTCGCATTTTTACTGTTTTGACGCACTACCATCCTTTATTTTTGGCCGAAGTGATGTAAACACAGTACTTACATGCTTGGAATATTTATGCTGTCGATAAAAGACAAATAAGTTATCCGCGGGTTGTAAAAGATTGAATTTACGACCCTTTGCAATACGTGGGCGTCACAGTATCGATAGAAGTTATGTTCGAGCAGAAATATCTATTCTGGTGGTTTGAGGTTTAACGATCAGTAGACCATAATTTATTTTGTTGGAAAAAAATATGTACGTTGAGATTAGGTTTCCGAATAAGAGCCCACTAAAATACCTGATGTAAGACAAATCAGTACTAAAGTAAGATAACTGTCCCAGTTATCGTGATCCTAATCCCAGTAATAATGGCACCAATCTGGCTTCTTATCTAGTTCGAATTATTTGAAAATGTACCAACTAGTTAGTTGGTTAAAAAAATACTAGTTGGTACGTTTTTCAATATTCTAAAAGAAGAAAACTTTGCTGAAATACTCAACTCGATTTTCCCAAGTAAGGGACCGTTCAAAAACTACGTCATGCTATTTTAAACACTTTTTCCACCTTTCCCCTTCTTCGTCACAGATTATCACATAAAGCATGAACCTCCCAGATTGATGTTACAAATACGAACAACCCCCACTTTAAGTCAAAACTTGTCCTTCGATTTTATTTCATGAACTTATTTTTAATCGTAATTTGTACAATTCCAAATGCTTGTGGAGTTTCTCCATCAATAATTTTTCAGACACACATGCAACTTAGACGGCGGGAATCGCTTAAGCGGAAATTACGATTTCTCGACTTTCATCAATGTGCACCCGTGGGGCGTAACGATAGAACGAATTGTAGAGGAAGAGCAAAGGGGTGGCGAAAGGAGGAAAGAGATTACCGGAAAATTAAAGGTTACGCTAAGAGGCGAGAGGCGAAGTAGCAGCGCACCGGCGTACCTCGTAACCAGAAGAGAGCACGAACTGAGGAGAGTGGGCCAGGGTCTGGGGCAGAAATTGCTTTTCCCCTATAAGGTACCATTATCACGCACCATCTTGTTCAAATGGCTCCGTAAAACGCCAAACCAGGAACTCTGGTATTGCTGTGTCCAGCGCTGTGGTCAGTTTCGACCCCGCAAAAACTCCTCGATTGTGCGGCGAAATTGTGGTTGCTCTTTCTCTTGTGTCCTCTTTACGTCGCCTGAGTACCCGTGCGTTCTTCCACTAGCTCCTCAACCCCAGCAAACTCTCTTTCTCTCACTCAGTATAACATAACAGTAGCACTTTTTCCTTCCGAGGGTGGTGACTCTTCGCATACGTGTACATGTGGCTGCCAAACGTCTTCAGATAGAGGGCGCCAGTTGGTTGGATGCTTCTGCCTTCGGTGCCCAGTAATATTGCTGAAGATACCGCACCAGTTTAATGGGACAACTTTGCCAAATGATGCCATTTATTTAATTTCTTGGAGCGATACGACATCGCGGAATTTTTCGTCGAAATATCGACGTCGTTACGCGATCTCCTCTTTCGTGACCACTTGAGTACTTCGACCCTGCTGGAGTATCTGGAAGTGACCGCCATTTACAATAAAAAATAAGGAAGAATTTGCCAAAATTGTTTTCTGATGGTTCTTGATCCTTTAAAGTGAAAATCTGATAAAATTTCATGTATCATTAGTGGAAGAGGGAGAATTCGATACGTTACTAAAAGTAATTGGACACTGTTAGAGATATTTTTAAAATGTAATTCTATGTGATGACACGCATAATTGAGATATGCCACAACTTACATTTTGGAAGGAACTCTTGTTTGTTATCAAATGTATTTTTATATTAAAGATTATTATTTTTTGAATGAAGGCCACTGGGTTGGGTTTGAGGAACCCGCAGAGTCTGAGTATCAGCCCTTCGTGGATCATCTTTGGACCACACTATGTGCACAGCGGACGTCGCCACAGGGAATCTCATCTGTCTCACTCAATATGCACACGGCCGTTTATATCTCTCCCCTGTCTCTGGATTAAACATAGTGCGATATTATACGTGTAATAAAGCGCCTGCTTTGATATTCTCATTCTTCATCACCACCGAGGGTGAAGCAAGAGCACAAACGTGACAACTTGTTATGTTTTAATGAAGATGTTTCACCTGTTGTAATCTTACTCAACAGTGGGAATAAAAAAATAATGTATGTGAAAGATTAATGGAAGAAACTTTAATATTCTGTTTATTTTAATAATTAATATATAAAACCAGAATAAAATATTTGTTGATATTAATTATTAATGATAATAATCTTTATTACTTTTCGTTCGCAGTATTCATTACATTCATGCTGCTGCTTTTTTTTTACTCGTTCAGAATTCTTCGGTTTTGAAATTGGTTTTTCATCATAAAGTAATAGCTGATGTCACGTTGGCGTTTCAATAATTTTTTCAAATTGGCATAGTGAATCAATTTTAAAACAATAATCATGCGCAAGTAGATAGTAATTCTATATTGTAGATGTTATTGTATATTGTAAATATTTTTGTATATATGATCGACTCTTTAAAATAACCCAAATGTCGTTTCACTCCTTGAAACAATGAAGAGTTATCAATTCAGTACTTCCCACAGTGGGAAAAAAAGCCCAAAAACATGGTCAAAATATGAAGGTTTCACCCTATATCCTCTAAAACAGAGGCCTAAGGGTTTTTGGGGTCCCTGGTTATGAATTTGATATCTATTTAAAAAAAAAAAAATTGCGGATCCAAAATGGCGGACATTTTTTCAAAAAAATTCTTGATATCGCTTAAATTTGACGTTATAGGGGGTTTTTGAGGTCGCTGATTACAACTTTGATATTCATTTTTCAAGAAGAAAATGGCGGATTCAATTTGGCAATGTGCAATACCCATCCAATATGTATTGAGGGTGCAGTACATCATATTTACTGCAAGGCGCATTTTTGCTTCCTGTTGCGAAAAGTTTCGTATAAGCTAAAGTTGCAGATAGCTGCAAATGAAATTAACATATTTCTCCATTGAGGGCATAATAATAATAATTTAATTAACGTTTTTTCTACTAATCTCGAACAATTCTTCAATAATACATTTTTGTCAGATTTTTAAAAGTTTCGCCTAAAACCATAAAACTTTGAAAAACTTTAAAAGTTGAAAGAAAAAATCTTCAATTTTTTAGTTTTGGCCAGATTTTTTGGTTTTTGCTCACTGTGCGTCAGTAATTTTTTGGCAATCCAATGGTTACATTTTTTAAATAGAGTATATTCAACGGAAGCAACGTGTAATTTACCAGTACGTGGTGGATAGATGGCAATGCGAGCGGATGAATTACATTAACCATTTATCTTATATTTTGTACTTTTTTAACACACTGCACTTTTATTCAGATCGTACTCATCTGGTACGAAATGAATTCATATTTTAAGCATTTCAGATAAATTATCGAAAGACATTGTCTATATAAATTGATGAAACAATACTCCACAGTATTATTGTAAAAAAATTCCTTTCATACGGTGATTGTTTTCCATTAAATTATAAAAATTAATTATAATATGCCGAATAATTCCTACCAACTGTGATAGACAAAAAACGACGAATAATGATGTTTGGTTAGGTTGGTAAAAGGCATGGACTTGATTATTTATTTTGAAGTTATTTGGTTGGTAGTACATACTTTTTGGTGCTCATAAACTAAATGCATACAAATTACTGCCTAACCTGTCAACAATTTATTCACCTCGCGCTAAATGAAACTTCTGATGAAAAGATATAAAATATATTTTCGATAAAAATTAAGAGAATTAGTCATCAGAAAATTATTATGAAGCTGAGAGTTGTTAGAATTGAAGAAACAGTGAAAGAATAATTGTAAAGAAGATTTTTTTTATTGTCATTAGGGTCGATAATGCACGGAGAAAAATGGATGTTTAAACGTAACATCTAGATGTTCAGGGTTAACATATTTTATGTTTAACTATAGGACAGCAATCTAGATGTTCAAAGTTAGTATCTGTAGATATTAAAAAGTGTGATGTTACTCTGTAACATCCAAAATGTTCAACTGAAATATCCAAAAAAATTAAATGATGATTATGTCAAATAAAAGCTGTAAATAATTAAGGAGTTTACTTATTTTTGATCATTTAAGGAATTAATTGATAACTTATTTGTAAATTTAAAATTAAACTTGAATTTTCATACATAAACGCAAAACAGATAAAGGGTATGAAATATCGATCAGATAATACATTCAGTCAAGTTGAGGTTATGTTCAATATTTGTAACAAAAAATCTTCAAAATAAAAACGGGGTAAGTAAGCTGAGAACGAATGATCTGTAATCAGCATGTACAATTCTATCCATTTTCGATTACTGAAACTCAAATTTTATTTTAAATTCACAAACATTTTGTCAAATGTGTTCAAGTCAATATAACCTAAAACTTACGAACATTGTTCCGTCGTGTAGACAGACAAAAGTCGTTATCTGATTTTAATTAAGGATAGCTAATTTTGATCCTTTGAAATGTTCCAAAATTGTAATATTCCATAATTGTAATATCGAAAACATAGCCGTGAAATATAGTCGTGAAATTGCAATGCGCAATGCGCATGCGTTCAGATGATTTTAACATCTGAATATGTTACAGTTTAACATAAAAATATTTTTACGCCTAACATCTCGAAAATATAGTAGATGCTCGACATGAATATCTGCATGTTAGGCGGTACGATCTTACCCTTTGAACATCTACATTTAAACATCCATTTTTCTCCGTGTGTTTTGTTTTGTGTTCTACAATTAATTTTTTAAAAGATATCCATTTGCAAGTAAATTAAAGTTAGATTTTCTATGTTTCGTCCCGGACTGACTCACTGGACTCGTCAGTAAGGTTATGGGAGTCAGTCCTACCTTATGCATTTTAACTGATCTAAATTCATTGTAATGTCTATTTTTCAAACAAAAATTTTTTCATAACATAGTTATTCATCACGAATAAAATTAATTTGGTCATACGGTCATATAAAATGCAATGGATTCAGATGTTAAAGAATCATGTTTTATTTGTCATAACCGACGTACGTTTCGACCTAATTGCAGGTCTTCTTCAAAGGTAATTATCACCTAAGTCAAAAATTAATATAATTGTCAATTCTATTTTGATATACATTTTTTTGTTAAAAAGTTAAAAAGTAAGTTTTAAAAACACTATTCGTTTATTTACCTGTAGTGATGTTGATAGATCCTTAACACATTTCAATTTTATTGTATATATACGGTTTTAATATTAAAAACTTAGTCTTCATTTAAATAAAACTTTATCTGTCACTTTTTTTAATATATTACGTCAAAATTGAAACCTCAAAATTTAAAGAGGCTTCAATATTCAGTAGTAACTACATTTTAGAATGAATTGTTGTGTTTTGTACAGACAAACCATATACTATCAATGTGTTCAAGATCAAGCTAGTTTACATTCAGTGATTAAGAAGGCTGATATGAAATTAGTCTCCCAAATGAAAAGTGCGCCAAATTTTTA
>CAKNYM010052201.1:129795-164842 GCA_932195095.1 Andricus curvator | reverse complement strand
TTATTAATCCAGCAGCGTGGAAAAAAAGAAGGCCGCAGTATAAATCCTGCAGCGAGGATGGGAATGCCGCGGTATTAATCCAGCATCGAGAAAAGGAAGGAGGCCAAGGTATGAATCCAGCAGCAAGGAGGGGAAATCCGCATTATAAATCCACCAGCGTGGAAAAAAGGAGGCTGCAGTATAAATCCAGCGGCAGGGAGGGGAATGCCGCGGTCTTAATCCAGCAGCAAGAAAAGGAGGAGGCCACGGTATGAATCCAGCAGCGAGAAGGGAAAAGCCGCGGTATTATTCCAGCAATGTGTAACAGGAGGAGACCGTGATATGAATCCAGCAGCGCGTTATTAATTCAGCAGCGTGGAAAAAAGGGGTCCGCAGTATAAATTCAGCAGCGAGGAGCGGAATGCCGCGGTATCAATCCAGCAGTGAGGAAAAGGAGGAGGCCGCGGTATTAATCCAGCAGCGTGGAAAAAGAGGAGGCCGCGGTATGTATCCAAAAGCGAGGAGGGGAATGCCACGGTATTAATCCAGCAACGATGAGGGGAAAGATGCGGTATTAAGCCAGCAGCGTGGAAAAGGATGATGCCGCGTCATGAATTCAGTAACAAGGGAGAGGAGCTTGCAGAAGAATGTTATGCTTATCGTGGAGTCTCTTGGGACGTCGTCCTCGAAGACTAAAAATACCGGGGTTAGATTCATTATAGATTTGGAAACGGGCCAGTCCTTCCACTCATTGCGCTTGCAAGGGCAGAGCTAGAACTATAGGAAGGGGGTAGGAGCTTTTTCGGGCCAGAGATTTGAGTAGCGCTGGTGTCCGAGGGGAGAGGCAGAAGGCAAGTCTGGTGCCTGCTGAGGGTGAGAGTGAGAGCGGCGCGGGGGAATGACAAGGACAGTAAATAGCCCTGGTCCTTGAAGCTGCAATGATCTGTTATTTACAGGTGCTCATTTAAAATATCGCTACTCATAAAAAAACTGCAGAATGTTTGCTTCAAAAACTAGTCACTTTTCTCATTATTCAGTTCGTATTGGTATCCACCTCGCACTGGTTTCCCGTATAAATTGTTAAGAGGAAGGGTTATTTACATCGAAATTTTGGTACGAATGGCCGGCTTTTTTTCGGAACATATAGACACTTAGAATATTAAATTTTTTTTGAATTTAATGGTAAAACTTTTAAAATTGTACCGTACCGTCCGCCGAAGGTATGGGTACATTGATATTTTGCAAAAACTTAATTTCAATTTTGAAATTTGTATTGTCTTAAAGAGTATACAAGTCTTAGTCAAATGTCCTACATTTGGATTAGTAAAGTGAAAATTCTGCACTTTTTACTGACATGATCAACAGAATGTTTTTGCACTAATTCTCATTTTATGTACAAATCAATTTTTATTGGAAATTAAAAAAAAATTCTGTGTGATAAGGAAATATATTATTAGTGACTTTTTCTTAATTCAAATGTAAAGAATAATACACATTTTATATTGTTTTACAGCTTTTCCAAAAAAATCAGACATGCGTGAAACTAGTTGATCTTTCCGGTTATAAATATTGTTATGAACCAGTTTTTATTAAATTATGAATATTCCTATGTATATAAAAAATGCCACTGAATCAATAACTTTCTTTCAAATGCAGATCTTTTACTGATTCAAATGTATATACTTTATCGCTATTTATTCGAAAAGAATAATTCATTGTATATGAATATTCATTTTAATTAATTAATTATCTGCAATAGGTAAGTAAGATCTACGGTTCTTATTCATTCCTAATGATCAATGGTTGAACTTATTCCATGAAAAATTTTTCACAACTCTGTTGTGATATGAAATATGATTTCTAAATAAAATTTTGAAATAGAAACCAATCAAACAAACAAAGTTGTACAGAATATTTTGAAGATTCAAGAATAAAATATTGATTATCAAGATTCAATCAGAATTGCAGCTTTGATCTAAAATTGAAGCTAACATACAAAAATCTAAATAACTTTTGATAAATGAACAATTTTAACCTGAAACCATTTTTTTCAACGCACGCTCAGGTTTATCCAACAAAATTAGCAGTAATTAACAATGGATACCATTGTTATAAATCATTATAAATTTTCGATGCATTTTGAGATTGAGTGAATCCAAATTTGAAGCTTTCGAAATTAGACAATCTGCAAATGAGAAACGACAGTACACTAGCAAGAAAAGGAAGTACATCAGTACAAAAGTTTCTGAAAAAATGTAACGTATCGAAGGAATCGGTTCCCTATTTTTAATGATTTGAAGAATACACAAGTTAACCAATTGTTGAGTATGCCAAATTGTTTCGAGTAGCAAATTGAGGCAATCCTTTGTCTCTATTCGTCTCTCTTCCCTAGCGAATGCAAGTGTTGAATATTCAGGAGTACCACTCGTTTGACAATTCGAGTGCTAACTTATTGTTTAACGCCGTGGGCGAATGGCTTCATAGTTCAGAAGCAATAGTGGAAAAGTAAAGTACATGAAACGCTAGTGGAACATTCAAAACGGCATGGAGGGCTTTGACGGTATCGGTGTGGTAACGAAGCCACAAGTCGGTAAATAATGCGACCACGGTCTCAGTATCATTAACTGTATCGCTGATCTGGCAGCGCAGCGGGTGTCGCGTAAAGAGTTACACGCTGCGATGTACAGACACAATGCGGGCTAATGATGCCTCCGAGGCGGCGTGTGGTTCAAACCAGTCCGGACGGTTTATGCCAGTGGCGTTCAAAACCCCTTTGTCTGCAAACTTTATAAGCATGAATTTATTTACAGAACCTTATAATGCTGACATATTTTAACCATAGCATTCAAAATAAAAATGCTAAATATTACCGTATATAATTACATAAAAGTTATTTACTCCCCGGATATACATTCTACAGAAATCGTGGTGGTCTTCTGGTGGATGAATACGGTTTGCAGAACTGTATGGGTGACTTTCAATAGAATAACTTCCATGCCCCTTTGAATTTAATTCAAGTTCCCAGCCTTGTTTTAGCTTTTCACAAATTGTGTATCAATTAAAATTCTCTCATAGGACTTAGTCTGTAGTTGCCTACAGATCTACAGTAGTAAAACAACTACCTACAACGATGATGAATATTCTATACAAATCAAATTTATTGTTTCTATTACTATGCTTTCAATTATTGTGATATTGCAATGTGAATCGTGCTGATGAAAACAGGATTTGCCACCGATGGCAGCAAGAGTGTTATGATTTAATAAATTGTACAATTCGTTCATTATGCATTCTAATACTATGATATATGTCTCCCATTACTTCACAAACTAGAAACCCATTTCTTGAGGCATGGAGAAATTGTCAGACAGGTCGCGATTTTAATCTCGTGCGAGATAAATCGTAATTTAATTACGAGGGTTCCCATTGTCTGCAGTAGGTTTATGACCTAGATAGCGGCAATCAGCGCTTAAGCTAAGATCATAGAGCAATAGATCTCAGTTCACCCGATATAACAACTCAAAGGCAGTATCTTTTATCATAAATTGTTATTCATACTTGCAGAGAATTAAATTCATTGCAACACATTGATGGCAGAAGTAATAATGAATTATTGTGATAATTTGCGTTGCTGATTACATTAATTTTTTAATTTTATGGCGTCATCTGTCTTCGTAAAATGAAATCTTACAAGAAGGCTTGTCGTACGTATAGGAAAAAATTGTTATCTGTTGTAGAATTATTATCGTTGTCCGAACAACTTTTTTTATGCAGCTATTCAACAGGAGGAGCATGTCAGTGGGATTCCCTTTCTTTCTCTTCCTTTCATTATTTATGCTTTGACTGTGAATGAGTAATGAAGAGTTGACATAGATGAAACTGCCTTATTTTGTGGTATGGTAATAAAACGTGCACAATACGCAACCACAATATATATATATATATATATATATATAGGTATTTCTGCAGAGAATACGAACATTCAAGTGCAATGTCGGCTCACCATAATCACGAGCTATTTGTTTTCATGCGTACGGCATTGAACAAGAAGCATATTTGTACATTTAATGTGAATGTAAATATTAGATTGTTTTAATATATTTCTTGTTATATATTAGTGGTGAGGTCTATTGAGCTTCAGAAATACATTCATATGATATTGTTCCGGCAATTGAAATATACATATTTGATGGCATGATAGAGGATTTTTAAATAATAAAAACTAGAATTATTATATATATTTCAAATTAAAATAACTCAATTTCAAATGTCCAGTTCTTATATGGTTTTATTTTCAAGGCATGGATTTGAAACTGGATCTTTAATTTTTGAATATTAAATAGTGAGACAGTTCAAATTCATAGTTCAGTGGTTAACGTACTCCTCACTTATATTTGTTAGTTATATGTGTAAGCGGGATTTCCATGTTAGGTCTACTTAACAAATGAGCCTTGACAAAGAAGTTTGACAAGCCAATATAGAGTTAATCTAAAAAGTTTAAAAAAATTTAAAACCTCCCCTGGCGAATTTTCGATGATATAGCGGTCCAAGAAACGAGGTGTCGTTTGAAAGTTAGAAGCGATTGGATTTCAGCAACGTATTTCCCAAGCGTGTTGTCACGCGAGTGCCCAACCACCAATTTATAGTGAAAGGAGCACCTCCCAGAGAGACTGTTACCTGTTAACCGAAATTAATCCTCACGAACTCTAGATACCCCACTAGTTATCACCTTAACCGTACGACCCTCTGGGGTCATGCAATCTTAAGATAATACAACTGCGAAGCTGGGTATTAATTATCCCTATGCTGGATAATTGACTATCACTACAAGCAGTTTTAAACAATTTCGACTCTGAAGTAGAAATTTGTTAAGAAATGTTTTCAAGAAAGTTCTGTTAGCACTCTGAAGATGAGATTCGAAACACGTATATGCTTTTCTAACAAGACTGACAAAGTGAAAGTTATATATCCTCAATCGAAAACCGCTAATTGATACCTATTTGGTACATAGGCGGAAATGGACACAAAATATATTACGTTAATTTATAGTGCCGTTGTGAAATTGTCGACAACACTTGACTTATTCATGACACTCAACCTACCATTAACCACTATTTTATGAGAAGTTGAAAAAACTCGATTCATTAAAGGTATAAGTCTTTCACCATGACGCTTTTTTATAAGAGACTCATTTTCCTCCGGATAAGATCAAAACTTGCTGAGGGATGAAGTGAAGGATCATTTTGCCCAAGAGCTAGGAGGTTCGTCTGGTCATTAATCGACAAGAGACCTTTATTAAAAGAATAGGAGAATTGTGGGCGTACTTTGCAGAATCTCAAGTCTGTAAGAGGCTTCCTACAGAGATAAAGAGGGTGCGTTAATCACATTCACGCCTACCATCGAACAGTTGGATAATCCCCTTCTCATTTGAGAGGATCCTTCGACTCTCCGCCCAACAATTGCTAACAATTGCTGATTCTAATGAATCAGCGAAGAGGCGTAGATGCTATAAATTGATTAAGAACATGGTGCGATATCAGGAGAACGGAAGTGCTGAGGCTCCTTCTGAAGATTATGTTCTGTCTGAAGTGCGCGCAATAGCCAGTTTTAGAGTAATTAAACACGAACGAGGGCGCGGTGAAGATTCAAAGTAAGTTTATGCAGACAATATACAAGGTTCTTACTTCAATTCACAGGGCAGAACTAATGTCTTCCGGAACGATTACGCTCAACTAACGGTAATGTTAACAGCAATTCTTTATGGGGTGAGTATGGTAATAAATTAATTTATTGCCTCCTAATTGAACAATTACCTTTATATTAAAACGATTTATGTTTGCTGAATGAGAGCACGATAACGAAAGCCGCAGTGTATAATCGTAGCTGGTTTCTTGAGGGATAATTTTTCACTTACTTATTCTTCATTGAATTTATAAAAAGTCCTGCAAATACGATCAATCGCATTATCCTGGGCGCTTCCCGAAACAAAGCCATAAAATTAAGAAATTCTTGCGTTCGCACTCGGCCATCAGTAAAGGAAGAAGAAAAGGAAGTCGCAAACTTTCAAGCATCCTGCAAAAACAAGTAATCACCAGTTTGAGTCAATCTTGAGTGAATTTCTTGCCGTGTCGAAAGGCAGCGTCATCAGCGCTTAACAGCTGTCTAGAGTAAAAAGCTCTTCAGAATTATTGTTGTCGTCGCCAACGACTACAGTCCTGCCCAAACCTAAACTCTTGGCGTGGTTAGCCACGCTCCAAAATTAATCCATTTGGAGCATAGCGTGCGGTGGTGCCTCGTAAATTCCGATTAATTGCCAGCTGACTCTCGTAAACACATCAGCGAGTGGTCAAAAACACTTTACTCGGCAGTTAAATTTCTGACAGCTCCAGAACGTCGGACGAAGGATGCTAGTGGATGGGCAAGTGACTAAAAAGCATCGCATTCTCAGTCGAATCCACTACTCCTTTTTGCAACATAAAGCCAAAGCATAGCCACACGCTCGGCACTTTCTGGATAAAACTTTTAGTCTGATTGTTTTGTCGAAAATGGTCACTCTTTGGTCGTTCCAGGACCGTTTTCTCAAGGCGATCGTTACTTTTATGGCAGATGAGAATTTATGATTCAATGTAATTCGGATCTCGAAGTATCGCTAACATTCATCAACTTTTTTGGCGGCATATAGAATAGAGCACGATTCATGTTTTTTGGTCCTGTATTGTATTCCTATCAATAGGGACTAAGACCTGCATAACATGTTCATGTAAAATATTCAATGCTATTTCAATGTGAAACATTAACATCAAAATAAAAATATTTTCATTCCCAGAAAGTTTTTCAGTTACCAAGAATGATTTATCGTCTCGTAAACCGACAATAGCATAAATTGGTTTTTATTTGAAGCATGGCGGGTCAGAGTATCCTTTCACATAAATTTCTGTCGAAATAATGAAAATGAAGTAGGTATCGTTTTAGTAGACATATAAGGTATAATCAATATTACTGAATTTCAATTTATAATTTTCAAATTTGGACCCTCCATAGCGAATTCTACGGTTTCAATCTTCAAAATTTTTGAAGGCTTTCGACTTAAGGATATTTATTACGCACAGTACACTTCAAAATTGAGCATTATTTCTAGATTTTTTTAATACATTGAAAAAAATAATTTTTTTACGCTGCCTAAATTATGCTTAATTACGGAGATTTAGTTCTAACAGCGTGAAGTGAAAATATTGCAATAATATCCAAAATATTTAAGTCGAGTGAGCAAAAAATATGTAGTTTGACATGAAGATTCGCGGTAGCGAATTTTGGGACTATTTTAGATTGTCGGCGCAATTCTCAACATATTTCAAATAAACTTGGCAGCTGATTGACAAACCAATGGAAAATTAGTTTAAGAGTGATTTTATGTTAATGCCTCAAAAGTTGAGAGATTAAAACCATAAATACTGTGAAAACCATCAATTTTCAACTGTGCTCACCTCTGTAACCTAATCTACATATACAACCGATGGACACCAAATTTTAATGATAAGTCTGCAGCAACATATTCTCGATATATATTGCAAAAATTTTGGATAACATAAATATTTTGTAAAATTTTACGTATTCAGTATGTATACCATTAAGCCATTTCCCTTTCAGGGTAGGCGTAACACTACCCAATTCGGGTAGTGTTTCTAGGTGGATAGTTTTCTTGTAGTTATAAATAACTACAAAGTTTGGGCTCACCAAACCCATAATATGCCAACAGCACACAGTATTCTCGAATGGTCACCCATCCAAGTACTAACCGCGCCCAACGCTGCTTAACTTCAGTGATCTGACGAGAACTGGTTTTTTCAGCGTGGCATGGCCGTATAAAAAATAAAAATTCATAAGGGCACTTAGCCTTATGAAAGATGAACATGAAAATAATTTTCACAGAAGTCCTAGATATCACTCAGTCCTTTCAAAGCATAAAATTACACATGGTCACGACTTCGACTTGAATGATATTGAAATTCTTTATCACGAGAGAAATCAAAAAAAGAGAGAATTCACGGAATTGTTATTTATGAAGAGAGAGGGTAACAAAGCTATTAATTCAAAAAGGGACCTCTGAAGATACAACAAAGTATGGGATAGAGTTATTAATTGGACAAAGTAACTTTCTTTTGCTTGAAAGTAGCAAGAATTCTCATATAAAACAATCATTACCTTGCTCAAGATATTGATTATGTTAGACTTAATCAACTTTTAACTAATAACAATAGAAATATTTTCTTTTCAGGTATATTAATTTTGCATACCTTTAGTTCTTACTATGAATAATCCCTGATGTGGAGGTCTAAATTGGTAGTTTGGAGGTCTGGTTTTTAATTATCAATCTTATTCATGCTCATTTTGCATAAAATTATTCACGAAAAAATAGATTTCTTTTCGATCTTAAATGAAAAATTTAATCTTTTTAAAATCATATAAAACAATACTGAATTTTTTGTCTAAACATTTTGCCCAATATTTCAACTATGAATCTGTGGTATCATATTCTAGATGTGTATTTTAGAAAATAGGTTCTCGTTATTATTTTTAAACTTTAGTTATACTAATTTTACATTAAAAAATCGATTTGGCAATAATTTTGAAAAGCAATTTTGAAAAGCAATAAAAACAATATATGCTGGTAGCAAAGTGAGTTTAAGGGTTAATGGGAAACTGAGTGACTGGTTCGATATTATGCAAGGAGGTTAGACAAGGATGCGTTATGTCCTCATGGCTATTCATTATATTCATGGACACGTGCCTAAGAGTGGCCCTCTTCGACGAAGTAGGTGTGGATCTCGGGACAGTGAAGGTACGTGGGTTAGCGTCCCCAGAATGAATTGCAAACTGAATACAATCAGGAAGAACATGAGCCTCAAAATTAAGGTAAATAAAACAAAAATTATGGTGTTCAGAGGAAAGGAAGGAGAAAACCATGTGCAACATTGTCCTAAATGATGAGAGAATAGAACAAGTTGATAAGTAGGTATATCTTGGTAGCCTATTCACTAATGACGGAAAGATAGATGGAGAGTTGGATAGGCGTGTAAACGAAGGTAAGGAGCTTATCGGTAGAGCAGGGTCAATTCTCAGAAATAAAAACATATCAAAAAAAGCTAAAATAGCCACACATAATTTTATATTTGTACCGACTGTACTATACGGTAGCGAGACATGGGCCTGTCAAGAAAAGGATAAGGTTACAATTAACGCGATTAATATGAAATTCCTGCGCATGATGTGCTGGAAAACACTGAGTGAATGACGCCTGAAACAAAATTCCTTGGATACTAATGGGCCCGAGTGGGGAGCTTCACATGATGACTTTGTGAGGCTCTTCACTGGGCGTGATCGCTAGAGAGATTGATCAGCAACCTGAGTCGAAGTAGTGTTGTGGAATTAACGTATTATTTCAATAAATAACACGGGAATTCAAGATCAATTAAAAAATCTATACCCCCTCCCCCAGATTACACCGTTCGTCACCGAGTGAGTCACGCTTACGGCGAAAGGGAAATGGCTTGATGGTATAATTGTTTCGCCTGTGTTCACCTCTACATCTTAATCTATCGAAAGAATTGATACAAAACTATAATAAGAAGTCAGTAACAATAGATTTTCCATATTCTTGAAACAGTTCTTTAGGATATTACGTATTTAGTGTAAACAATGAAAATTCAAAAATGCAATTAAAGTCGACCGGTTGTATAGATGTGAGCGCAGGTGAAAAATTAAAAATGATATTTATTAAAATTGTATTTGAAAAGTATCGAATACGTTTGGGAAACCTGGCCACCCTTTCCATTTTAAATGAAAATTTAAAAATCCAATCAAAATTGAAATTGAATAATGGTACCATAAAGTTGATTTAAAGAATAAATCAATTTGATTTATTTAACAAACATTTAACGAAAATTATTTGAAAAATTAATTGAATATTTTCAATTCAGTAAATTAGAAATTTAATGAAAATTAAAATTATTGAGCGTTACTATCTTATTTGGAAAAAAAAAATACAAAAAAAACATGAAATCCCACCAAAAACATCTGCGATATACAGAATCTGCCAAGTACAACTGCATGATTTTTTTAAATGAAAGTTGGCCAAGTAATTAGGAAAAAATATTCATAATAAAATATATTAAGACATTTTTTACATTCTCATCAGAGAAGGTATTAGATTTGTGTAAAATTTGACCCCCGTCCTCACCGTTTTTGTCAAATGTCCACGTTTTGAGACCCCCTGTACCCGAAAAACAGGTTTTGACGAATGTGTATGTATGTATGTCTGTCTGTCTGTTTGCCTACTCTGAGCATGATAACTTTCGAAAGAATTGACCTATTGGGTTGGGCTTCGGTATACATTTCAAGTGTCCTAAAATGAAGGTCAAGTTCGTTAGACAGCCATTTTGGATGAAAATTCAAAAAGTGAGCGCATTTTCAAAATTTTTTAGTCCACTTTGTTTTTAAATTTAAAAATTCTATGTACGGTTATTAGTAGTACTCGAAAAGGCGAACAATTTATCATCATGACTTTTTTTGATAAAAAAAATTACTGGAGTTACAGCATTTACAAAATTCCCAAAAACAAACGAAAGTTAACATTTTAAGCCAAACAACGCACGATATGAAAAAATGCCAAAGAAAGAAAAACGTTGCATTTTGAACATCCTACAAGATTATCATAACAATTTTTTGAATAAATTATAAAAATAATAATAAAAAAAAATATAAAACAAAAAATAATAAAAAATCAAAAATTACATTTTGCGGTCAAACTATACAAGACACAAAAAAGATGATTCAAAAAAAATTGTGCATTCAAAAAAGATCTACAAATTTTCTCTGGATGCCTTTTTGATAGGACGCGTAGTTTTTGTTTTATTTGTAAAAAACTACATTGAAAATAGAAAAATTGAATTTTTAGAGAAAAGACACAAGATACGATAAAATTAATAGACGAAATTTGTTAAAAAAAGAGCTACAAACTTCTTAATAATAATTTTTTGATAGGACGCGTAGTCTTTATTTTAATCGTAAAAAAAAAGATTAAAAATAAAAAAATTCAACTTTTGGAAAAACGACATAAGTGACGAAAAAAAAATAAAAAGACAAAAGTTGTTCAACCGAAAAAGATCTACAAATTTGTTATAAACTCTTGTTATGAAAACATATTAAAAACAAAAAAATTACCTTTTTGAAAAACGGACACAAGCTACAATAACATTTTATTTGACAAAATTTGTCGCCTAAATTATGTCTACAAATTTTCTCAAAATCACTTTACACTAGAATGCGTATTCGTAGTTTAAATTGTAAAAAATGCATGGACGCGAAGGAAGCTAAAGAGGTATTCCAGGACAGAAAAGTGTGGCGACAAATAGTTTATAAGAAATGCATGATGAAGAGTGTCAATTGAGTGGATGACGCCTAAAACAAAAGACCTTGGATACTAATGGGCCCGAGTGGAGAGCTTTACATGCTGACTTTGTGAAGCTCTTCGCCTGGGGTGATCGCTAGAGAGATTGATCAGCGAGCTGCGTCGGAGCAGTTTTGCGGAACGAACGTGTTATTTAAAAAAACAACACGGAAATTCTAGATCAGTCAAAAAATATATACGCCACCCCACTTATATATTCTATCATGAATATTTTATCCTAATTACATGTCCAACTTTGATTTAAAAAATTCATTTAGTTGCACTTGGGACATTTTTTGCATCGCAGATGTTTTTGGGGAGATCTGAAAGAAGTAAGAAGTAAACATTTAGGATTAATATAAATAAATTTTTTGAATAAAATAGCCTGCAGTATTTATTTGTGAGACACTTATTATGAAATTTAACTTATTAAACAAATTCTAAAGAGTTTAAAAGTGAGTGTCCATCTTGCAGACTGATAAAGCCTGATAATTTTAAGTTAGGTGTAAAAATAATTATTTCATCTAGGAAGAATTAGGATACACGATACAGTATACACCACCAAAGAGGAATATATTTTAAAAAGGAAGTTTCTTAAAGTAGGTGAAAGGAACTAAAATATTTGGTTGCCGGAACAGAGGCTTTTACTTTCCCCGGAGGAAGAGACGAGGGCGATGTTTATCCCAAACCGGAGGGTGTTAATCGTTTCATCGTTAAGCAAGGCGAAGTTCGCGCTCAGACTACGAACTACGCTGGTAATGAGTACCTTCATTTACATATCCCACTGTTACTATAGATTTTCTAAGAGCGTTTTCTCCGTCTCCTGCTACTTCTACTACGGTAGCATTGACTCAGCCAGCAACTTAACCCGCCAAGATTGCATTTAGTCAGGTCGTTATTGCTGGACTGGGACTGAAGCAGTTGTGGGTGCGTAAATCATGGAGCGAATTTCTCTGGAATTCTCTACGGAATATCAATCAAGTTCTCTCGTATTATAATTAGCCACATTAATCCCAGTGGATATTACACGTTTTAAAATAGTCTGCAGCGTTCAAGTGTGGTTTGCAAATTAAAAATTGGAAGATATCAACTAGCACAGTAGCGTACATACAGAAAAACATATTTTCATCTGAAAGAATTTTTTTCAACTTTCCCCAGTAGTGGAAGAAATTTTTGATGTATTTGCGTAGCAGCATCACAAGAAAATGAAAATAAAAATTTAATTTCGTTCGCTCAGTTTAAAAAATTAATTTTACTGTGTGAAATTTTCTTTGTAAAATGAGATGCCAGCGGTCGGATGCGTATGCAGCACTTCAGACTAAACTTTAATGATTTAGGATCCAACCTTTTGTTTCAGCTGACGCCCCTAAATCGTAATAACGAGCGGAAGATACGATAAAAAACTGACACGCGATGCGAGGCGGCAGGAGATGACATGCAGCCACTCTCTTGAAACCCTCATCTCCTCTTCCTTTATTCATTCCTTCTGCTCCCTAATACTCTATACTACTTTTCCTTTGACACCACATTTCTTTTAAAGAAAATTGAGACAGGTATAATATTACATTTGTTTGTGCAACCCGAACTTAGAGAAGTGAGGTATTAACTTACTACGACCCTTCTAACTCTAGATCCGATTTGGAAATTTTCTTTTCGAAATAGTATACGTATGTTATGATATTTTGTTATAATATACATTCATTTGTAAAATGTGATTTTTATTTTTTCATAGCAAAAAAAACAAACAAAAAAACATTTGAATTCCGCGCTACAATCATGTTTGAATTCCTTATGTGTTCATTTAAATTAGAGAATGCTTTATATTTTTCTTTATACATTTCATGTGTTTAACAATTATTTAATTATTATTTTATTTACTGTTAACCCTCAGAACTTTCTTACACTCAAAATATACCTTGCAAAACTTGAGAAGACTTTAGAAATTTAAATGAAAAAATATTTTTGATTGCTGAAGTACAACAGGACCAGTGCGTTAGTTGCATCAGGTTACGTCATGCGTCCAAGTCCAACAGAAAAGTTTCATGCGGCCCTGCTTGTTTACGTTCGGAGCGAGCGAATGTTGTGTTCGCTTTAAGTGAAGGTCATTTAGGATCATGGCCAAAATTGCACTTAAATGGAATTTCCAGTGTAATTTCAATTCCATTATAAGTGCACTTTGAGTGTGAGAAAGTTTTTGAAGGCTAAAACCTCGCCTCAAACAAATTTTAGGAAAATCAAGGAAAATATTTGGTCTGAAATGAACTTCCCATCTTCAATTTTTATTTTGTTGTAATATATATTTCACAATGAATAATATACATGCTTTAAATCTTCTTTGGGCATTGCGTTACGTATCATGAATGTTCTTTATTTATGCTCATACAACAATGAGTTATATTCCAGTAAATCACATTATGCATATATATATCTGGGAATTTCAGTTATGCATTCGCTATATTTGTGTCGCGAAATCGTGAGACTGCGATGACATCAACCATGAAATTTTTCTAGCTCTTATATGTGTAGCTTTGAGTTATGACTGCGACTTGTCACAGGGTTGAAAGCACTTGGATTTCACGAGCTTTAACTGAGATATGCCCAACAGTGCGGTGAAACGTCCGTACCAGGACTGTACCACCAGAGTTCATGTACGGATGTTTGAATCCGGGTTGGCACTTTTACAGTTTGGCGAAAGTGCCTCTAGCGATTTGCAAACACATCTCAAGATGCTGACAAAATTTCATTCCCACTGCCTTCCAATATTTTTCTCATGAATATGTAGGTACAGGGTTCTAGTACTGATCATTGAATTTGCTTCGTCGATTTGATTGCCCTCCTGATTTGCACTAAAACTTATTTGGCGTTATCGCCAGTGTTATGAGTTAGTGATTGTTAACGAATGAGGTAGGGCTTGTGATGGCAGTCATGATGGATGGGGGTGCTTTCCGTCAATATTTCTTCATGTCATGGTACTACTTTATCATCTGGATCGTTCATCATTCGCAATCACTTCCTTGGGTGTTTGAACTAATCAAAAATCTTCCATCAGTCTGAAGGCCATTCTGTCTCATTTCATCACGATTTACCTGAAACATCAAGTTGCAGTTAATCTCCGATCTGGTTTCATGTACAATATATCGAATGATTTACCTAATTTTTTTCCAAACAAAAGTAGGATACTACTCAGTGAAGAATTGATAAAACAAAATAATTCAAATTCCACTCGTTCATCATTAGCAGATTTTGGTAAAAGCGACCGCGCCTCATTACCGGATGCACCTTATTCGTCGCCGTACGTATAAACAAAGGTTGTTTTTTTTATCAATTTAGAGATACGACTGAGAAGCGAAAATCAGCCTGACACCGTTTCGCATCACAAAAAGTATTTAATTCCAGGAGCTAGTGAATAAATCACTGAAGGAAGAAAAAAGGCATGAGCAGTAGCCAGAACGTTGCGACCAGATTAAAAAAATAAGTTTCTATATAAATATGATGAATAAAGGTCATTGGCCTAATGAAGGTTTCAAGTTTGTCTGTGAAGTAAAATTTAGGGTAAAATCCTGCTTCATACATTTCGTACAAAACGCACAATTAGACCATTTTTTTCTGAAATTCAGACAAAGTTTGCTTCATTTAATCCAAAGCCATTTCGAGTATTCATTTTTGCTCCATGAGGTAAATCATATGGAATCAGTTTTTTTATTAAGCTCTATGAGAGAGAATTTGAATTTGAACAAAGTTAGTCGTTGGAATTCAAAATTGTATTAAAATAACGATTTTTTAAAGTCAAGTTGTTCATTTGTTAGTTGTTCGGAATTTGACTTACAATTGAAGTAGATCTTGAAAATCACTTTTCACCACTTGCGGACCCGAAATCTCAATTCAAGAAGTGCTTGGTTGCGACAGCGTGCACTCAGATTTTTATCGGGCGTAAAGCAGCCCGCTTGCGTGAAATATTACGGCTTTTTCTCTGCTCTGGCTCGTAAGACGCCCAAGATCAGAATTAGTGGGGCATTATTTACAGCCGGCTTTTGTTTTTCAACGATATATTATGCCACCCGACCCATTATATTTATATTCATAACCAAGCGGGAACAAGGAACCGAGAAAGGACGAGGTGGCCTGGAAGGCTGGGGGAATAATAGTTGTAGTAGATTCGGAACGCAATCCAGCCGATTACGGATCTACTTGGAAAATAACTCAATAGTGCCCAGGACTTGCGATAAAGAAATTACAGGTTGGTAGACGTAGCCTTTAACCCGTAATAGCAACTTTATGGAGCCTTGCTTGAAAACTGACCCTTTGGCTATTCTCAAAAGATCAACGAGATAATGCAACCATATACTATATCAGAGAAGAATATAGTCATTGAACAAAAGTACTATTATAAAGAAAGCTTCTTGCATATTCTTAAGAATATTTACAATCTTATAACACGCTTTGGGAGGGATCTTAACATAAATATTGATCTCTCTAAGCGTTTTCGATGGTTGGAAAGTACTTTAGCAATCGAGTAAGATGGAGACATAATTTATATAGTGAATTGAACAAGTAGTTTCTTATTCATTGTAAGTTATTCGGCCTTCAGATAAAGTAATGGTACATTCAGTTTTGATGCAAGAGATATCAAAATTATTGTCGTTAAAATTTATTAGGCAAATGGTCATCTAAGAATATATGCTTTTCTTTGTTTCCTTCATATAAGTTACAAAGCACGAGAATGCTTTTTTTTTAATAAGGTTACTGAAAGACATATTTTCATTGTTATTGTTGTGAAACACAGTTTCTATATGGCTTTGCTTACAATATTCAATTTTCAAGTCATCGATTATTTTCGTATAGGGGGGAGGTGCAGACAAAGTTTTCAGTGGTATGCCATCTCAGAAACAAAAGCAATTTCCGACATTGAAGTTTGTTATTTATTTTATAAAGTTTATATGCATACTGCTTCAAGAAATGTTTATAAGGTAATAAATTTTGATGTCGAAAAAATATGAAGGGTCGGGGAACAAAAGGGCTTAACCCCGTTTTTCCAAATTTTTCAGGACGCCAGAAAAACGTTTGTATTTTGCGAGATCACCGAAAAAAATATATTGGACATAGGTGATCGATAATCTCCACTCTTGAACGTTGTTCTTTCAAATTTCATGCGAATCCGTCAAATAGTTTTCGATTTATGACACATCAAAGTTAAGCACGGGCCTAACCCAAGGGGGTACAGGCGAACAAAAGGGCCTAACCCCGAGCAGCAAGCATTCACTTGGCTTAGTGCCGCCTGACCTGCGGTGCAATTCTATGAATAAATACTAGCAAATACAATAATAATTTTTCAATAAATATGTTTGTTAAGTTGTGAACAATTAATTATTTATTGTCTAGTACATTTTTCTGAGCATGATCTATTATATTGAGTGATACTTTATTTTCTTTAAATTATTATTGATTTTGCTATCGTTTATTGTTATTGCTGTTGAAAATAATAATGAATTTTGTGATTAAGGTTCGGATATTCGGTAAACAATGAATTTGCACCGAAGGGTCAACATGCAAAGGCGTAGGCTTACATTCACTATGCTATGTACTTTTGGCTTTTCAAAAAGTCAGTGAATGTAAGCTACGCCTTTGCACGTTGACCCTTTGGTGCACATGTTCGCGCTACGTGCTCATGCCAGCCCAGCAGGGAGCAGCGAGCCTATTGTACCTAATGACGGGCGATCTCCAAAAAAAATAAAAAAATTTTACAATAATAATTCTGCAGGGAATAAAAATTTAAAAAAATAAATATTACGAATGGATTCCAATTCACTTTTGAAATTATTTGAACTTCATCCCAACCTCGTAGGATGTATAGAAACAAAGTTAGATGCGATTTTATTTCAGATCTTTCCATTACCTCTACAGGTGCGAATTTTAATAGATTTCGATTTCAAATCATATCACTGTTTTCAGAGAGCTTCAAAGAAGCACTATGCAAATTTTGACTCCTTTATGTCTTTTCCCTGTGAAGCTGTGTCAAGTTAAAAAAACTGTTTAAACAATGATGCCTAATTATATAAAAATAACTCATTTTTCATCTACTTTATACGAAAATATATTTATTAGGGAGAACAGAACGCTTTTGTTTTAAACGTTTCATCATAAAACAAATTCCTTCGGAGATACAGGACTATTAATTAAAAGGCGTTTTTCGTTCTTAAATAAAAACCCTTCTATCTTTAAAATTATTAACTTTAGAGAGATAGCGTCCATTATGAAAATTGTTCGTTTTAACTCATATTTTCGATTCTACCAAAACTTTTTTCAAATAAAACAATATTACTCAGCACAGAAAGGAGATTAATTTTTGTCCATTATTTTACCTATTAGCGCTTTTTTTGCAAAAACTATTGATATCATCGAATAAGCATCCGGAGAACTTTTATTCCTCTCCTTTTCATCTACAAAAATGCAAAAGAAAAATTTTAAAAATATTGAACGGTAATGTAATAATTAATTGATCATGAAAATTTAATTAATCGCTTATATCTCGAGAACGCCATAAATGCCAGAGGGGTATCACGCAGATTCGGAATTTAGGAGATCAGTCTGAACAAGAATCATTAACAATACTGCATGTCAAACGCGAATCCGACAGAAGTGGGTATGGCGTCCGGACTATGTCTGTTATTGGTGGCAAATTGAAATTTCTGCTTTTGCGCCAGCTTTATCAGCTGTTCTCCAACGGTAAAACAGGTTACGCTTTAGCTGCATTTCCTCAGAAACTATTGAATTACGGCTTTTGAAATAGGCAGGAATTCATAATCCAAACTGCTAAGATAATTTTTGCTTTCTGTTTTAGTCAATTTACTTAAATTTTGGAAAAAAGCACTTTAAG
Organism: Andricus curvator; assembly: GCA_932195095.1. NCBI lineage: Eukaryota > Metazoa > Arthropoda > Insecta > Hymenoptera > Cynipidae > Andricus > Andricus curvator. Next base: position 146,543 of record CAKNYM010052201.1, on the reverse strand, counting down.
GGAGGCCCGTCTTACGAGAAGGGCTCTCCATCTCGTTCTTCTATGAAATGTAGTAAAATATGAGACTTTCTGGTTTTTTGTTAATAAATTCATTAGGTTATGAACCCAGTACATGCGATAAGGAGAAAAATTCAATTAAATAAGATTGGTTACGTTTCCATGTCAGGAATTTATAAAATCGACAAAATAAAATATTTTCAAATTCTGGTTCTTCATTAATAAATTTAATAGTTGTCTCTTATGAGCGCACCTTGAAAACTATTATCACATCATATATTTCTTTGTTATATTACTTGTAATATTCGCTGTTTCAATCAAGGTCAATAAATCCTTTGAATAAATAAGTTGGTATTCAGAAAAATATGTAAAATAAGTAATACTCCAAACAATAAAATCTGTCGAAATAGAAAATACTGTCTTCTAGATAAAAATCGATGGCAAAAGTTGCGTCAAAACGGATAGATCTATTCTTTACGGGAAATGGATTTTCATGGTCCGCAGCCACCATCTATGAACCTGCTCGAATGGCAAGGAAATGCCATAGTTTCCGCAACTGAGTTTTATCAGCATTAATGTTCTTAGCGTACCCGCATAAAGGTACGTTCGGAGATCAGCATACGTCCCATGTTATTTACAATTGGTGGCGATTTATGTCTCTGGGCCGGCTGCCTTGCCAGCCAATTCCCGGCGGACTGCTTTATTTACGAGGATCATAAAGTACAGGGTACGGTCGCGTATATTGCCGCGTAAATATCAGCTTATGGAAATATAGAGCTCAATATATGCCAGCCAGGCCGTCTGCTTTTCTTCCCTTTTCCGTCGGTGGTAAGCGACCTACGGGGTAGATTTCGTCCTACGAGGTGACTCGTTAGTCATAATTACACGCCACGCGGGCATCCGATTCAACGAAAATCCCGTAACCAGAAATCATGAGTAAAACTGGCGAGGAATCGGGCCATACGCCATGCCATTAGCAATCTCATCCGTCACCATTAACACATATCATCTGATGAACGTAGCATTAATCACAAAGATCTGACGTAAATTTACGCCTGTGATGACTACCTCAGCTACGAAACTCACGATACATTAGTGGATGATGAATCGAAATTCTGCCCAGGAACTGATAAGCCAGATGACATGTATATCGTACATATTGACGGAAATCTGAAAATTGCATTCACTCCATTGGATTTAACAGAATTTTTTTCACATTTCCACCTAACGTGCAGGAACACTGATCCTACACAATTTTATCAACTTGGCTTCATATTTGAATATATTTTCTGTTTTCATTTGGAAACGATCTTGACACCTCTCACCTAATGAATTTTGATTCATACGCGCCGAATCTTTATTCATGTGGTTGTGAAACTTTGTGAAACATTGTGTGAAAAATCAAATTGATTTTCCATAAAAAAGATATGAGGGCGCATGCCGTTGAGAACGAAGGGTGCTCAACGTTGTAACGGGATTCGCTAATTTATTACCAGGGCGAGGAGAATTAAATGAGCACGACGGAATCGAGTGCAGTAGCATTAGGCTGAAGTGGCCATTACGTTCGATTCAATTATAGGCCATTTTTTATCATCGCCCTTTCCCATCGCTGCGAAAGTAGTTCGATACTTTATTCGCCTGCGAAATTTACGAGAGCACGTTTTGCGATTTCCTTATGTAACGATTCTCAATCCTTCTTATTCTGAGAGTTCTGTAGTAAACTCTCCCTCTCACCAATCGTATTGTTCTTCTAAATTAATTTTAATTAGCATCAGCGTAATTAAGTTATATACAATTATACATTGTATATATAAATGGAAAAACTTCTGATTGGAAACTTTTAATAATGAACAATTTTAAATTGGAAGCGTTCAAAATTGAATGATTTACAACTTGAACCATTTAGAACTAAAATTGGAAGCGTACATGATGTAAGACTATTTCTGCAGTGTTTTTATGGTTTAAAAAAGACAGCGATTGCTGAATGGTATTAGAGGCTAAAAATAAATCATCAAGATCCTGCAATCAAGAAAGAAGGCGAAAAGAAGGATTACAAAAAGTCAACTCGTCTCTGCTTCGACGACCCGATATCATTTATCACGCAGTCTCTTGTCTTTTTTCCACTCCATTAACCGTTACATCCAGCACATTAATTTTCCCTTATAGCGATGAGGAGTCGTGTTTACCATTAGTTCCCCGCCACTTATCTTCAAGAAAAATATAATCCCAGGCTCAAAGGTTATGCTTATACGCCGACATGGAACATCGAGTGCCTAAACATAATAATTCTTGAAGGAGATACTGAACGACCAAAAAAGACACAGCTGCTCGCAGTAATTTCATCGAATATCCACAAACGGAGCAATAACTGTCAGAGGGAGGAGCTCACAACGAAAAAGTCTGATATAGAAGGCAAGAGCTGGGTTCATTCTGCAAATCTGGAGAACCGATAAAGTTCGTTACAAATAGGGCTCGTTTGCAAGAACTCTTTGTGAGCTTCTTGCGAACACAAGTAAGGATTCTGTTTTTTATAGCTTTCATTTAAGAACTAATTTTTTTATTCTTAGCGGGCTGTGAAGCTTCTAGAAGAATTAAAATATAATTTTTGAACCCTTCTAATAAAATTGTGACCACATCAGTACTCAATAGTAACCCCAAGGGATATAATAATTGCAATATTAAATTATCAAATACAAATATTACCTTGTTCGATGGAATCTATCAGGAATTCCCATAAAGATGAGAAAAATTTCTGCTTAAGTATTTTCATTCGTGATTATAAGGTCGGATATAAAATTCTCAACAGAAATTAATCCGTCTTGAGAAAATTGCGATTACTTTATTCAAATTACATAATTAAATTGAAGAACGTGAGTTATGAAGCTTGCGTCACGTAAATTGCGATAAATCTAAATGCAATCCCTAATAGTTAAGTTTATTACAGGTTTCACCTGCTTGAGCAACTGCCATAAATAATATTTTATTGGGTGTAATTCTTCATTGGGCAATAGGAATATTATGAAGCATCTAAAAATAATTTGTTGAGACTAATACAAAGTAGATACTCATATACATTTTGATATTGTCAGAAATTAAGTAATGAAGCGAGTTGTACATATAGGTGACTGTTTGCTGCAATTGTTGAAGCACCGGATCTCTGTGTCAGGGATGATTGAGGACAATATGAATACGATTACACCGCATCCCTCACAATCCTAGCGCCGTTACAATCCTTTCGTCTCTGACCCTAGCGATAATTTGCCACTGACATTCGCAGGCCATTTCCTTGCAAATCCCCCGAGGTCACGTACGCAGACATTTTGATAATCGTAAAACTTCAGTTTGTACACAACTCTAACGTCCTTTCGACGATCTGTAAATGGTGATCCTTCGGCGGCACAATTTTTTTTAGAATATAACCAAAGATATAATATCTTTGGTTTTGATATAACTAGATTCAGTTTCTTCTGTAAAGGAGAAAAAAATGATTCATGTTGTCTTATCTTATGGACATTAAAACTTTTGTCCTAAAAACTTTACCCACAACGTTTTAAGTACATTTTTCTTTTTTTTTTCACCAATTTTTCTTTCTCCCATTGTCCACTAAAATTCTCCTCATCTTCTGTTACCGTTTCCCTAATTGTTCTAACGTTCACTTTCTCTTGCACAATCTTCCAAAAGATTCCTAACCTCACTTTAGTTTTTCACTCTAAAGATGGCTATCCTTCTCTATATAATCATCCTTCTACCTTTTCTTTAGTATTTTAGCAATCCCTCCTTCTTTGTATCTTTATGCGACCATTCGGAATCCGAATTCACTATCTTCTCACACCTTTCCTCCATCTCTCTTTCCATACAATTGATTTAAATTCCCTTATAATGTGTATTATCCTTTTTTTTTCACGTATTTCTATTTTTTGTAAATGGACCCTTCTTACCCTAGAATTTTTTTACCACCACCAACATTGTATTTTTCCCTCTCATTTATATCTTGCCAGCACTTTTTTACCACTCCTCTTTTCTACATTTTTCGTTCAAATATTCATACTCGTTTCCTATACATTCCCTCCAAACCCCCCAATATACATGGAACCAACACATAAAAAAGTGATGATCTTTTTTCCAAACTTTTTTCAATTCCGCTTTTCCTATTTACATTTAAATTCACCTAATTTTTTTTTGTCATTCAATCATTCCATTTCGTTACCTATTCTAATTTTATAATTCTACTATTCTCTCGTGTCCACTAATATTTAGCCTAATTGTTCTCTCTACAAAATCAAATGCAGATATGATTGTTGGAAATGTGAGACAAAGTAGCAGTGTGATACTCGTATACAGGTGTAAGCAGAGAAGCGGTAAATGATTAAGGAGATTACCATATAAAAGAGAAATTCAGAAGGTTAAAAGTAGGAGGTCATAGGAGCAATAAATGAAGAAATGGAAGGAAACTAAAAGGCAAAGTGAAGGATATCGAGTTTAATGAATAAAAGGAAAGGAATGGAGTAGCAGCGTGAAATACTGAAGAGAAAAATAATAAAATTAGTAGAGAATGTGAGAAATTACTGAAATGAGGGAAAAGAAGATATAACTTCTGGATCTATTAGGAGAGTTTGGTAATAGGGAAGGAAAAGAGAGTAAAAAGATATGGAAGGAGAGATAGTAATAAATATTACGAAGAAGGGCTAAACAGAGAAAATAAATTTTTTTTTTACAAGCATGATGAATTTTATGTAACACGTGTATGGTTTCCTGGCTTTTTCGTACGTGTTCTGGATAAACAAAGTTGGTCCTTGTTGTCGGGGCGGTTTTTTACCGTCCTAGGACGAAAAAGTGCATATTACCCTTCTATGCGCATGCGAATTCGTTATTTCTCTTCATGCGCACAGTTCTGCGCAGAATTTGTCCGCGTTAGGATGGTAGGCTGCTTTATTGGAATCATGTGAACCGGAAGAGAGGGTTCCCTTAAGCTGGAATGGAGAAATTTAAAGCGTTTCTACACGAAACGAACAACGTTTAGTGGTTTCTATAAATGGCAGCTTATGTGGTTATCAGGCCACTTTAACTTTGAGTGTATTTTGGGTCTTCTCTAACGACGTGTCACGAGATCTACGAGGCTGTTTGTTGCTGTGTTCAAAAATAGGCCTCACTCCGCACTCACTTAATCACTCGCTCGATCCCCACTGGCGACGAATTCTCGCTGCCTGCCTTTTGGCCGTAGAACCTGGCACACGGCGACAGAGAACCATTAGCTGAGCGTCGCGACGCTCCTATAAAATTAACCCCACTAGGGTCACGTCTTTCAGCATTTTTATCCAAATCACGCGATCCTTCTTTCTACTCTTCCTTTATGTGCAATAGATCTCTTCTCAAATTGAAAATATAAAGTGAAACTTTAAAAATGAAGCTATGGAATAATTAAGACTGAATAGAAAACAATATTGACAAACATAATTTTTCTGACTAAATATTCAAGTTACCCTCTAAGTTGTTGTAGGACCTAAATCCAGAAAAATTCAGGACGACATAAGTTGCTCCTAATTTTGCTGATTAGTTGGCAGATGAAAGAATTAGAACTATTTGGCTGGGAAATTCATTGTCGCTATTATTGGCTTTACGCCAGGAAGTACCTATCCGCGTGAGCATTCGTCTTTTCATCACAACGTGTTTCGGCTGTGAGTGACAGATTGATGTGTAGCCTACTCTCAATGATGAACGCCAGTCATTTGTGTGCCTCGAATCTCGTGCATTGCGAGAAGGCCAAAAATTTATCGAGCGCCCAATATGTGTCCGGACGAATCCCGTCTTTGTATTACACGATAAATTACTCGCTTGAAGCGCATAGCACGCTAATCGATTCCGAGAAAAATAATGGCAATGGAACATTCCCAAGCATCTGGAACGGACGACAATTATTATTGCGGCAATAAATTATGTCACGGAGAGGAATACTAAAAAGTGCCCTTTGTCAACGTCAAAGGTGAAGATAATTTCAAGTAGAGTTTCAAATGAAATATCTGAATCATGTCTTCATCCATTCTTTGTTTTAGTGGTTCTTTAATATGAAGTGAAAATTATTATGGAGTCGCACTGAAGCTAACACATTGGCAATCGTGGGGCCAACCAGGGGCCTAATATCTTCAGGGAAGGTGAAATAGAGTCAGTTTTCCTCTGGTTGTCGTCCTAAGCAGTCGCTTACTCTTTTTATTCAATTTAAATATATTTTGTCGGACATATTTCCAGTATTTTTACTCTCACAATTATATAAAATATAATCTTTTTATTATAAGAGTCTGGATTTATTTATCCTTACAGATCAGAAGTGGGATAGCCCCACACGCGATTTTACCGTCACGGTGATCAGTGTATAGTGACCATTGGAATTAATTGAAATATATACATTAATTTTGTGCGGTGTGTGAACTGTGAAAAAAGTTACAGTGAAGAGAGGTGATCGTTCTAGACATCGATTACGATCTAGCCGATCGCGTTCGCCAAGGGATTCGCGTATTGAGCTTTATAGATGCAGACGAAGACCATAGCTCTCGAAGAAGAGGACGGTCTAGGAGACTGTCACGGCACGGTTCCAGTTTTTTTAAAGCATGGATCGGTTGGGATCGGCGTAGCTCTAGACGAATGTGTCTGAGGAGCAGCGATACAGATATTGCACAACTTGCTTAGGTTTTGACCAGAATCGTGATTTCGAGTTCAAGGTGGTCAAATAGCCGTAATTTCTTGACTGCGAAATTTCTACCGGAGTTCAATCAAGGGATGAAAATTTATCAGCCTTAGACTAGATACTCCGGATAGAGAAAATCGATGTTTTTTTTTTTTAGTATGATTGGAATGATATAAGGTAAAACTGTATTCATTTGGTTGCAAATTAAGAGGAAATCCTAATATTTGGCATAACTATTTGTTAAATTGTTACCTTAGGAGGTTTCTGTGTTTTCTTCACAATAATGAGATAATTCCCGAAAGAAAAAAAGTTTCTGGGAAATTGCTGGTAAATGTTCTTTCAGGTAACAAGTCTATGTTACAAGGTAACATTCCTATAAGAACTCATCTGGTGGTAATCCTCGGGCATACTGCTTCACTACATTTAGAACCAAAATAATTAATTAAAATTGGAATTGGAAATTCCAGAAGAAAAATTAGTAATTTTTATTGCGCTTAACATTATAAACGAGTTTTCATAATCAGTGCTGTTGGAGAAATAGGAAAAGAAAGAGAAATCAGTATGACTAACCGTCGGCGAAACAGAGACGTCATCTGTTCTAGAAGTAGTGAATTTAAAATTAGAATAGAATTCTCAATTCACGACATTCCATGGTAGAATGTTTTAATAACAACTTTTTATAATTCAATTTACAAACTTTATTTAATGCCTAGATCGAGAAATATTTATAATGTGACTACTATATGTTATTTTCTTATCGATAACTAGAAATGAATTCATTATTAGTAGCACAATTCTCAATTGAATTAGAGAACTGAATACCTAACTAGAATTTATATTTCGAACGTGAAATTTTCATTTGTTGGTTTTTCCTTTTGGGAACAATTTCATCTATATATCATGTTACAAGCAAGGCTGATGTATATATTAGCAAACGTTTTGCAATATAATCTCTTGATTTTAAATAAGTTGTAAAGATGGAGTAAATCCCAGAAGAAATTTTCAATTTATTACAGTCCAGAGTATGCTCGTTTTAGCTTCCACTCTAATAATCAACTTCAGTTTAAAGAAGGGTATAATTCACTTTGAATTTTACTTTGATCTTGGATGATCTTTGATGTTGGTATCCTGAAACTGTATATACATGTGAAGTAACTGTAAGTTTGGGTTGAGATTTTGAAAATCAGCATTATTCTGCAGAATTAAAAGTTTAAAATATCTGTGGATTATAATATGAAAAAAACTACACACTTTATTCATGAAAGTAAATAAAAAAATACTAGTTTTACAACGAAAAAAAATGATAGATGGATTTTCATAAATCAATTTTCAGTTACAAGTGCATGAAAATCACTTTCGGTTTCTAAAATTAAAGATATTGTATAATTAAAAACGTAATTAAAATTGTTATGGATGACCCCTCAAAAAATAATAAAGTGAAATTGATTGACTGTAATTGCGAAAAGAAATCGACAATTTTGGTGAAAGCATTTTGATTCGAACTTGGTGAATTGTATTAAATGTCCAATGGTTAAACTGTAATTTAAAAAATTCGTCAGGAAATTGAGTTGAATATCTGTAACTTCAGTGAATTGCAGAAATGCAGTAGAATTATTATGCGCTTCATTACAGTGAATTGTTTGGCAAATCAATGTAGTGATCTATTGAAATTAATTGATGTGCTGGAATTTAAAGTGAATTTTTGAAAATTGTTTTTCATTGTCAAATATATTAATAATTCAAAATTAATTTAGTTTCTTGAGAAATAGCCAAATGTAGTGATTTCTTCAAATTTATTGAGCATCTGATATTTATTTTCTATTTTTAGAAAAATTGGTAGAAAGGTTGTGATGTTCTAAAAATAAAGACTGTATTGTAGGCAATTGAAAAAAGGTCAAGGATGTAATTATCTTTGCTGCTTAACGTATGCGTGCCATGAACTATTGGGTTTTGGGAATAATATAAGGAAGACCTTATTTATTTTTGACGTCTGCCAAAAAATAGTTTATTAAGAAATTTAAATGTGATGTGAACCATTTCGAACCTGACCGATTTCCTCATCAGATTGAATCCTAATTTCTAACAATATATTAATAACATGTCTTGATAGCAAAGTCGATTGTTGTAAAATTTATTCAAAAGGATGTGATTAAAAAAAACCAAGACAGGTTGTTCATTATACGAATGCTCATGTAAATAGGGTAGAAAAATATCCTGTATGTAATAGTTAGAAGATTACACTTTGACTGAGTCATTGCAGGAAAGTTAAGATTGGTTTGGAGAAGTTTTCCAAAAATCATAACTATTGAGTAAAGCAGTATTCCGAGAAGTATGGTTAAGAGGGGACATTTTTTTCAAGTGTCAATGGTGGATGTTTCAAAGGAACATTTTTAAGATGTGTCATGATCGAGGTCATGATCTTGTCTCGATAACTAATGTTGGAATGAAAACCAGAATTTCTTTATACAATTGGTAATTTCTCGTTTTCCTTTCATGTATTTCACATGAAAACCTGCGTGGTGAACACCGAGGTTTTGAGTCCATCTTATCTTTTCTGGGAAGAGTTCTGGTGATTCTTGATCGCACGAAAGAAGCTTGGGACTTGAGACACGAATGTGAAGACGGTTCAGAGTGCTAGAAATGACATGCACTACGAATCGGAGCACACGGAATACCCCAGCGAAGCTTCTGTAGGGAGCTTATGTCCAATGAGGCATTGTATCTACCAAGGGTTTGTTCAAGGTCAGAGTTATACTGTCAAAGGATCGCTTCGAGATCAAGGATCTTGGGGCTATGAAAAAGACTTCGAGACAGCAAACGGTGGCGGCAGTTAACCAGCTTACTTCGTGAGTCATTTTTGATGCCATGGAGTAGACTGGTAAGTTGGGTTGTACTAGACAAAATGTCTAATATTTCAGTCGGAGTCAAAGTTGCGAGGCATACATCTCTTGGTCAGGGATGTACGTAAAAGGAACTTTGGCAAGGCTGTTGACCGGGACCAAGTTTAGAGTTCGCAGGTATGATTTCTGGTCAGGATCATACAAATTCTGAGTTTCTGGGCGGAGTCTGAGACCAAAGGTAGTCGGAGTCAGGGTATTCTTGGACTGAGTTCACACTGGTCACACTCTCAGTTGGCTAGGACCCCTGGCGAGGCTAGTGACCAGATTCCTTATTATCCTGTCCTAAACTCAAAATCCTATGAAGAGAAACATTGGGATGCGACTGATACTTTGGTAAACCTGATCACTCCACTTGGAGATGTCTGTTGCATCATAGTACATATCTACCTTGGTACCTTTTTCATTAAAAATAAAAGAAACTTTATTTGTTTGTTATAGTTTATTGGCAAACCGTCGAGGATAAGGAGCGATAGAGTCCTATAGTCGCCATAGAGTCGTAGACTAAATTTTTGGGAATCGTGAGACCAAACAGCGGCCTAATATCTTCAGGGGAGGTGAAATAGAGTCAGTTTTGCTCTGATTGTCGTCCTAAGCAGTCGCTTACTCTTTTTATTAAATTTAAATATATTTTGTCGGACATATTTCGAGTATTTGTACTCTCACAATTATATAAAATATAATCTTTTTATTATAAGAGACTGGATTTATTTATCCTCACAAATACTCGCTTCAAAATAATTAATAGCACCAGTGCTTTAAATTACTGAGTATTTTTTTCCAACTGCATTTAATAAGAAGTGTATGGGGCAATAAAACTTGGAATGTAATTAATATCTTCTTGCAACGAAGTTAGAACAACATTAATTGTCAGCGTTTAACGGATCAATGCTTAGATTTATTATCCAAGTATAGAAGGCTTTTCATAACCTCTGATTTAACGCAGACTCGCGACAAAAGGACTTTCAAAGGGAAGCCCATTTCTCACAGTGCCACTTCCGTAGCTCGTAAGCTTTATCGACTAATACGCTTAGCCGTCGAGTCTCGCGTGATAAACCACCGCTTTACTCGTAAGTCAAGCCTCCGTGAAACCATGGCCATTATTCACAATTGTTCCTGTGCGACACAGCCGCGAAAAATATCTAGGTTCTGCGTGTACGAAATATTTCTTCCGCAGACCTTTAATCATCCTGAAACGACCGGGCGTTTGGTGTTAAACGCTCCAGGTACTGCAGTAATCAGAACCGGAATCAGCGCACTAATGGAAAAAATAACTAATGGAATATTGTTATTGATCTACACTACTACAAATACTGAAATAAAAAATAATAAAATTGTTTTTTGGTTTCATTATGGTATAAGGAAGACGTACAATTAGTTAGTATAAGAAAATCAATAGAAGATACTTCGAAAAGGTTATCTTAATCAGCTTGTGAATCTGAAGAACACTCTATATCAACTTTACACGACTGGTATCAACGACTATATGATCCTTGAATACGACCCCTCAGCTAATTTTAATTCACCCTAGCACATACTGCATACTATACCCTCATCTATTCTCTCCATTCCTCTTCATCCAACAGCTTCTGCATGCTATATTCTCACATTACTTCCCAACTACGTTTTCAATCGCATAATCTACTATTCCAGGATCCCGAGGGTTCATGATAACGTCGGTAGAGTTAACGCGGTTTGTCACTGAAAAAGGACTTCTCTCGGGCAACTGGTGCGATAAGTTGACAATATGACGCATCTACATTAGCCGACGGTGTCGACATGCCAAGTATGGAAACAGAGAGAATGTGCGGACGAGTTGGGACGAGTTACGATCCTTCCGCTGAGACACTGGATTATACGTACTTCAACGAGTATTGCGAGTATATATGCTGAGGGATAGCAACGAACTATCATTTGGCGGACGAAGTAGGAGTGTCAAGAGGGTATCATACTTGGAAGCGTATGCTACTACATACGACACTGATGTCTCTGGCTTCTGAGAAGTTGCCGACACTACCGCTACTTCGGGGAATCAAGTGAGAAGATGAAATGCAGGCGTTACGTCTTTTCATGCACTATAGAAGACTCTGATTATTACAACTTGCAAAGTGAAGTAGTTTGAGGGGTAAATTCCCTAACTTGAATTTCCTCAATGAGCTGAATATAGCGAGCAAGATTCAATACTTTTAAACAGTTTTGACAGATTTTCGTTAACATTTTTTATATCTTTGTAACGGTTTGTAAACCGATGTGACGGTATCAACCTCCCTCTGGAAACCGACATGAGTTATGGGTGAGAATTTCGTAAGCCACGATAGCTAAAGTGTTAGCATTTCTGTATTAAGTCCTATTGTACCTGTCTAGGTTGTCGGAAGGATGACGTGGCAAATATACACACCCTCGTTGGCACGACGCTAATACCTCTTATCGCGTGCAGACTTCTCGTCCCAACACCTTCGACTGAAGAAACCTCCCAGACTGCGTGTGCACCTCTCAACTTGTGTAGGTAGATGCAGATTTATTTTTCTGCACGTGACGGGTTGTTAAGTGCTGCATGGAGGAAGTGATATATTTTCTCCTTGCTCGCCCGAGAAAACGCTCATTGTTTATTGATTCATTCACGGTGTGCGTTATTTTCTTATTCATCAATCAATATTTCGTAAGAACAAAGTTTTCGTCTTAGGTATTGCTATATTATTCAGTCTGCAGTAGGTGCTGTGATCGATGTCAATAATAAGAATTCCAGAATACGATTTTATATTTAATAATTATATATGAAGAATTGATGTTATGTTAGTCCAAATATTTTTACGTCCGGGAAGGAAATAACGAAAGTGTTACGAAAAAATTCCGATTACTAATATTTTCGTAATAACTTTATATTCGTTTTCTTAACAATAATATAATAACAAAAGCCTTGCAAAAGTTTTTCTAATGACATTCATCTTATTTCAGACTTATTCAAACGTAAGGATTTTTTCGGGTCTTCCTCAAACTGGAAAATTGATTCAAAATAATTATTCAGATTTCACTGTGTCGTCATTATTTTTTTTTGGTGACTAATTTTATTTTATACAGCTGGAAATGTACTTTTATATCTCTTTCAGCTAGTAATGATTAAAAATTTATTTTCCTTTTATGTTATCTCCTTATACTTTCTTTGATCACTCATAACTAAATATGCAGATATATTTCCTTTTCCTTTAATGCTTCATCTTTTTGACTTCCATTTTCCTTCTTTACGAAACATCCCTAACTTTATGCCCATCTAATGTATATATTGTATGTATTCTTTGTACCGTTTCCTACATCACTTTCTATATTTTTTGCCCTATAAACCATTGAAAATACAGCTTTCGAGTTCATAAAGAACTCATGTCCTTGCATCCCTTACTCTTGAGCGTCTGAGACGTTACTTACACCTTCTTTGGCTATAGCTGGCTCATTATCTCTACTGAAACTATAGCATCTATTCTCTTTTAAACCAAACCAGTCAAATGGTCACTGGTTGAATCAGTATTTTGCGTTATCACTGGTGAACCAAATGATTTTCCGATTTTTACTGGGTAAACTAGTAGGTGACTCAATTGAAACAGCATTACTGAATATACCAGTGACGCAAAATGATAGATTCAACCACTGATATAGCGCTCTACGCAACCAAGACATGAATCTCCAGTTATCTGGTACGCGCGTATCGTCGCTCGGGTCTTCGCATTTCTCGATTGAAAACGAACTTTATTATGTACTAGTGTTTGTATTAGAAATATTTGGGACCTGGCTGCAAGAAGCAGGGGATATAACATCTTTCGCTTCAAAGTGGGGAGGCCCTCGGCCAGTTGGGTTTGGCTTTAAGCGATGCGACACGTTGACGCAAAGGTTACCAATTTCACACTAACCCAGTTAACGGACGACAACACGTACGACCAGATGACTACTGGTACCGAGTGACGAGTGAACCTCATTGATGCAACCAGTGACGGAATTTCACTGATTGAACCAGTGAAATCTCATTGATTGTCAGTGACACACTTCTGGCTGTTTCAACCAGTTAGATTTCACTCGAAAGCAGTGAAATTTTAGTGGTTCATTTTCAGAGAGTACCCTTTATACAATAATAATTAAAATTATTCCTCTGTAATTTTATACATATTGGTGTGGTCAAGCACTCGTAATGGGGTCATTCACAAAATACGTGATACATTTTTCAGGAACTCTAAATACCCCCCCCCCTACGTTATAGTTGTTACATTGTAATTGACATGGAGAGTGATACTTTACAAGACCCACCCCCTGAAGATATCACGTATTTTGTGAATGACCTCTATTATGTTTGATGATCTACACTCCAAGTTCTCTTTCTTAATTATTGATTCTACCTTTCCTTTTAAACTTACCTCTCTTTAACTTTTCTTCATCTCTTCAAGGAAAAATATAAAATTTTCCGTAGGAAAGTAGTAGTTTTATTTAGAACCTTACTCAATACTAATTTTCTTATATCCCACATTTACCTTCTCTATAGTAGGTGTTATCGCCGTCATTACTGAACCTGTTAGGAATATTTATAGGTTTTGCGAATTTACAATCGTAGGAATACCAACTTAGGCTTCATGGGGTCATAAATGCGTTGACCTTTTTCGGAAGGGTTAAAGGTAACCACAACGACTTGTACATGTTAGAACTGTATTTCCTTGCTGAAAGAACGTCAGACTGCAAACTCAATACGTAAAACTATAGTGTGGGTTTGTTAATGCACTTCGATTGGTGCCATTAATTGTGTATGGCCGTCATTCTCGATGGCTGGCTTTCACCTTTGCATCAGTTATACACGAACGAAGTACTGCAGGCCCATCATGATACCGCATGTAAATTGCTCGAATAATGTCCAGTATTACAACTTATTATTGTCTCATGCACATAGTATATACGATGCACAAGTCAGTGGCGTAATTACAAACCTTCTGAACCCCCTGTAATTTACTGAGGATCGCGTTCAACATCGGATCCACGAATCCCACGCTTGTACATTATTATTGCGAGTTGTGAACGATTTTAATTTCATTTTATTGGACTTTATCGTCGTGTTTTATTGAATCAAGTGCCTGAGGTTAATTCAATTAATGTGCAAATTTATAATATAAGATACATACTGCAGGGTGGCTTTCTGCTCAGATAAAATTGATGTTGAGCATTAAAGCATGGAAGTTACAACTTAATAAATATTTTATTGAATACAATATTAATAACCGTAATATTAAAGATTAATATTATAGATATTAGAAATGATTATTTAGAAAGTTAAGAGGAGAGAACTGAAATATTAGAGTATTAGGAGGATATTAAATGTATTAGAATTCTCAATTCTCCTGCTTTTCAACTGAGGCGGGGATTCAAATATTATTTCTGTAATGAATTTTATGAACGAGCAACCGGAATATTTTACTAACAGTGTACAGACACCATCATTACAATATTTTTTATTTTGTTCGATTTGAAATTGTACAAAACGCTATTCTGATGATTTTTTTCCACTCCAGAAATAAGAGGGTTATGTGCTTTGTGTTTCAGTTAAACACAATCATTTCTTAACTGATTTTCAAATATTTATTTTTATTTGTAAAGCTTCTATTTATAAATATTACATCCTTTGACACCTATAAGTTTTAAATTGTGAAATATTTTCTACACGAACTAGCTTAATTTTCTACGTATTCTATTCTAAAACGTAGGGTAGGGTGGGGCGAGACAAACATTTTCAATTATAATTTAGCTATGATAAAAGTAAATAAAAAAGTATATGCGGAATTAGAAACAAAAATAAAAAACTAGTGCGACAGTCTCATATCGCCCCATGTCTGGGGCGCGATGAGCCAGGCAGTTGGGCGGGATGGGCCACTTAATTAAATGACTTATTATAAATTATTTATAAGTAAAAGTATTGTTGAGTTAGAGTATTATGAAACAAACAGTAAATAGAAAAATAATTGTATTACAGAAATAAATATAACAATTTTTCGACTTACCCGTGTAAATTTTCTCGGTAAAAGTTAAATTCTACAGTAAAAAAACTCCCAAATACTAGACTAGTCTACTACATGAGGCTGAATTTCATATATACTGGGGTTTTGAGCCGGTTTTTTATACGCTTGCCGTATTTTTCAACCATAACAATGTTTCTTCAATTTTGTGAGCATTTTACGAGTTCTAAAGTTACTTAAGAAATATATCAGAAAAACAGTTCTCTCTTCTGGTTGCCAACAACTCATATTATTTTCTAGTATAGACCTATAACAGTGCAGCTGTCAAACTTTTTTTGAGCGTTTTTTTCGACAAGATTAGTTTTTTATGCGTTTGCACCATAATTAGCACACTGCACAATCTGATACAATGAAATATTGCATCTTAACTACTGACTGCTATACTAAGAGGTTAGGTTAATGCACAGGAAGAGGTGGCTCATTCCGCCCCATATGACACTTGCAAGTAAAATCAAGATTTCACCTATTTCTGTTTTAGAATTATATAAAAATCTGTTAAAAACGTAAGGTTTAATAAATAAGCTATCTAATTAACCACTGGAAAAACATCTTATATGTATGATTTTGTGTGATTCTTGGACTTTCTAAACAAATGCAAAATAGGAGACTACAGGTCTTAAAATTGTTACTCTTGTTTTTTCCAAATTTATTCAACATTAAGCGGAAATTTGTTTAAAAGAAGTTTGATAACGTTCTTCCTGATATTAGTACAAAGAACAGTTATAAAAGCAATGATAGCCTGCGAGAAAATTGAGTGGCTCATCTTACCCCCTATGCTCATCTCGCCCCACCCTACCCCATGCTTAGAATAAAAAATAGCTCAACAAACTTAACAGTTTGAACAACCTCAATTTATCTATTATTTCGATATCGAAATTAGACAAAAGATTAGACCATAATAAATTTGAATTTTTGTTTTTGAATTGGAAGATTTCACATATTATAATATGCAATTAGAATTTAGTTGAAAATTCTTCGTTTAATAATAATAATTAAACATTTCTATGTTTGAAAACATTGTGGACCGTTAACAAAATATCTTAATTCCTGATTAGACTGGGATGGGAGGGAATAATATTTATAATTTTTTTTCTAACATTCGAACAAGGGGTGAGAAAGGGTTAATAATTTTCATGA
>CAKNYM010052201.1:70864-119795 GCA_932195095.1 Andricus curvator | reverse complement strand
ATGTATAGTAAATCTATATTAAAATTGCAAACATTTTTAACAGTGTACTCTCAAGATTTTTTCTGTGATTTGTCGTAAGCTAAGTGTTTGATCTGTACATGATCTTCCTGGCATAAATCCACTTTGGACTTCTCATATCTTTTTTTCTGTAATTTCAGTTACCCTACGAATAAGTATTTTTGAGTATATTTTACTTTCGGTACTTAATAAGCTGATTCCTCTGTAATTATTGCAGTTGATTTTATCTCCCTTTCTTTTGTACATTGGGACGATAATCGCTTTTCTCCAATCGTCTGGGACTTCTCCCGTCTCGATACATAAATTTATCAATTCGCACAACCTGTGAGGTATGTACTCGCCACCGTATTTAAGCATTTCAGCGCTAATACTGTCTACACCAGCAGCCTTACCGTTTTTTAAATTCTTAATTATACCTCTAACTTCAGTGACACAGACTCTTTCTATTGGGTTTTCTAATGCATTATGTTCTATGTCGCAATTCTGTTGCCCTATATCTTCACATCCTAATAATTCTTTGAAAGAGTTTTTTAGAGCGTCTACTATCCCGTCTGTATTATATAGCATTTCACCTTTGCGGTTTCTCATGCTGACAAACTCTGTACTTTTACTTTCCTTCATCTCTTTAAATAATTGTTTCATGGTTCCTTCAAAGTCGTTTTGTATTTTCTTTTCTTCTTCTGTAATAATTTTCAAGTCTATTTCTCTCCTCATCGCTAAGACCTGTGATGTTCAACGTTCTCTTGTACGTTTCTTTCTTTTCTTGTCGGGCTGCCTCAATTTCATCATTCCATAATGCATCACCAGATTTTCTTCCTACAACCGCCGTACCACAGACTTCGTTCGCAGTTTTAACAATAATATCCCGCAACATAGTCCAAGCGCCATCTATATCTTTATGGCTTCTAAGCGCCTCCCAAGTTGCCTTATCTATGCGTTCGTTTATCTTATTCTGAAAATCTATTCGCACTTCCGGTTTCTATAAATTTTGAATTCTTGATTTGCGTTTGTTTCGTTTTTTTTGTTCTCTTTCTGCTCCATTCCCGCCCTAAGTTTATTCTGCAGACTAGAAGGTAATGATCAGTATTGCATTCGGATCCCCTCATGACTCTTGTATCTTTTACTATTTCTCTTAGTCTTTCATCCGCAATAACGAAGTCAATCATGCTGCGGTTATTTCCTTCACACCAGGTGTACGCGTGGATCATTTTATGTCGAAATCAAGTATTTGTAATAAATAGGCCTTTTTCTAAGCATAAGGTAACTAATTTTTCTCCGTTATAATTTTTTCTTGATGGATCCCCAAACTTCCCTAGCACCCTTTCTGTATCTGTATCCTGAGGTTGAACGCCGACCCATCTGTTCATATCTCCTAGCAGAATTATTCTTTCATCTTGATCGCAAGTACTTATTGTATCATTTGAAGTGTCCCAGAAGGCGTGTTTAACTTCTCTCGGATCGCTATCAACTGGGGCGTAGCACGCTATGATAAATAATCTTCTGATTCCTACCTTTATTCTAGCCGACAACAATCTGAGAGATACAAAATCATGATCTTTGAGATGCTGTCTTGCTTTTTTATTCATAATTAAACCAACCCCTTGACTACCATGTGATTCACTACCTACTCCTGACCATACCTGTATTTCAAAACCGCCTTTCAACACCCCATTTTCTATGTGATTCTTCGTATCGTGGAAAGTCTAGTTGTAACGTCAGCCCCACCAAAACTTCTATTACTGGGAAGGGGAGTGGTTGAGGACAGAGAATGGAAACCGAGAGTCTCAATTGGCTGGTGTTTTATGCTGAGAAGGTCACCAGCCTTCAGCAGCGTTGTATTAGATAGGAGTTTTTTTTTAGCTTTTAGTTGTTTTTTTTAGCCAATTCCCGGCCTACCTTAGCATGGAACTAAAAACTTATATATACCACCCATCTCACGGCTGTGAGACGTGGCCATAGGTGTGATTTACCGCGGTTCTACTGGGGGCTATTGACATTTTTTTCAGATGGCAGTTGCTCTCAGTGGGACCCTGCGGTGGTTGTTAAACTCTTTTTTTTCATTATATATATATATATATATATATATATATATATATATATAAAGCACCCTAAGAGTGCTTTATTACCATCTTTGTCGCTCTTACGGTGTTGGTCACGACCCTGCCCAAGGGAGATAGAGTCGATTGTCCGAAACGAGAAGTGCCAAATTTTCTGGAACTACGATTTTCGGGCAGCAGTCTCCGTTGCGCACTCGAGGCCTGACATTTTTATCCAAGACTTCGAGAAACGAACTATATTCGTGATCGAATTGTCGGCTCCGTCCGAATACAACATCACTGCAAAGGAGAAAGAAAAAGAGGAGAGGTATCAAGACCTTAAAAGAGAGCTACAACGGCTGCACCCAAAATATTCGGTACAAGTAATTGTCCTTGTGATAGGTGCTCTCGGAGGTGCGAAACTATCACTGGTTCGTAACCTTAAGGGGGGATCCTCATATAGATGGACAAAAATTGACTCCAACTTTGTGAATTTATTGTGAGAAAACTATACAATATTTTTGTTTGAAAATTTTACAGTGTATTCTTGAAGTGTTGAAAATACATACTATATTTTTTATTTTACATAATTTTCATTAGGGGCGAGGGTAAAAAAAAACCACTAAACTTTTTTTTTCCAATTTGGCGTGCAAGTTCACCGTCGCGTCATCTCCCTGAAACCTAAAAAAAGGATTTTTCTGTTATTGTAAGGTCCAAATCTCGTCGATATACCTAATTTTAGGGTATAACAAAATTCTATGACAAAATGGCGGACTTTTAAAAAAAAAATAAAAAAGTTTTTTCATTATTATTGCAAATTAACGGTTAAATAAATTTTTTTTTCAAAACAAGTAGGTATATCGACTAGATTATTAAATTATCTTTCAAATGGTATTTTTTTTTGTAAGTTGAAAATTCACTAAGTTATGTTGCACGCCAAATCGAAAAATCAAGAAATTTTTTTTTCGAGAAAAACGCATTTTGGACCCGAGTGCGCACCTGCCTACCTGCGCTGCGCGCCGAAGGACGTTAGCGAAAATACTTATAGCGGCTAAACCAATTTTAATTTCGGTTTGAAATTTTGACAGTATATTCTTGAAATGTAGTACTTTCGATTTCTACAATAAAAAAAATCGATTTTTTGAACCATCTATATGAGGACCCCCCCTTAAAGCCATAACCGCGTGCCAAAAATATACCAAGGCACTTGCGAGATGGATGCAGAAGGCTGTCATCCTTGGGTCGCTTCGTGTCCTCAAGACGTCGTAGCCTATGACCACCCATCTCACGGTAGTGAGACTTGGCCGTGGGTGTGATTTACCGCGGTGCTACTGGAGGCTATTGACATGTTTTGGATGGCAGTTGCTCTTAGTGGGACCCTGCGGTGGTTGTTTAACTTTTTTAAAAATTATATATACATCTCTAGGCATTCACTGGAGTCTTCACAATAACTAGAACTTTACCCTCGTCTGCTCATTTTCTATCTCAAATTGCTCGCCTTTCGGAACTTTTCTTTCTTTATGTATCAGCATAAAACTCAGAATAGAATAGAATAATTAATATTTTTCTGCTTTTCTACCTAAGGAGTTGTTAAAGTATATTCTAGAAGAAGTCAGTAAAGATTTGTGGACAAGGCTATAAGGTGATTTAAGGTTGTACCATTTCGTGGATCAGGTTTAAGGAAGAAGTCTACATTTAATAACAAAAAAAGTCCTAAAAATATTGCAGTATAATTTAAAATTGATTGGATACAATTTTGTTGCACATCTTAGTCAGATCGCGAAGATTAAATCCGATTTAAAATTCGGTATTCGTGCATGCACGTGCACTCCGTTGTAAGATCGAATCTTGAATGCACCTAAACTGCTCGAAAGTCGACAAAGAAATCGATTAAAAAGAGAGTCGACTGACTTTTGAATTTAAATTGTAATACACGAGTGGATTTCTGAAGAACTCCTTTTCCATAATCCATGTTCGCCTATTCCAAATGAATATATTATATGATAAATGATTGTAATAAAAGGTAATCACAATAGTAATTGTAGATCTTTGAGACTTTCCAAGAAATTATTCGCACCCATATTTCGAAGTACGTGAGACGAATTTCCCTTCGGCGTTATTACTCAAAGGACTTACAATGCAATCGTATATTTTCTTGTCACGCAATCGCATGATTTTTCAAGAAGCGCGAAAGGAGTAATTTACATTCGCTTCGGTTCTGCAAATAAGGTTCTCAAAAAACTCAACGCTTCGCTGTAGAAGGGACTCGACGACTCTTTCATCTTGGAAATTCGAGACAAACCACTAGTAAATCCAGCCAGAAATATGATCTGAAATGGCAAGTTCTGTTCTCCCTTGGAAATTTTAGGTTTTATCGTATTCCACTTTATATTTTGTAATAACTTTTTCAAGTTTATTTCATTCTATTTTCTGTAAGGAAACCGTAGCTTCCTCTCTAACTTCTGTGAAAAATTATTCATATAAAGTTTGAACTTTTTAACATTCGTTACCATCTAGGATACAAGGAATAAATGATGGTCCTTTGTTACGTCACGCGCCTCATAAAAGAGAACGAATTGCGTCATTAGGACGGGTCGGCAGGTTTTCGGCTTGTTGTATTTTCGCACCCATTTGTTGGCAGTCCGCAGACTGCTCCTTGAACATATTGCCGCCTGTCGTGATTTTTCATTTTACCTGAACAGCTGTTTAACTTTCGGCGTACTCACATTAATCAACTTCTCGACCTTTGTGCAACAATTCAACTAAGTAAATAGAAATAAAACTGTGTCCTCTTTTTTATGAAAAGCTGAAAATCATGAGCTAGGATTTTAATGTGACGAATTGCTTTTTTAGTGATATTTCTCAATGACAGCTGCTGGTGACAAACCCTCGAACTGAAGCAATTTGAAGAAGTGAGACATGACTGTAATTTATGTGAAGAACATGCTCCTCCAACGTTCAGATTAACACCATCTTGTGTATCGATATACGTAAATCCCTGGTTCGTCATAAATTTTTTCCTCGAAGACGCTACTTTATTTTGCCCTGCTGTGACATCTTCCCCTATATCTCAACAGTTAAGTCTTTTTTCAACATTCATACTTGCCAGTCGTGGTCCATTTATCTTGAAACAGGAAACTGCCAAAGTTGGAAACTGCGGACACAAATCTCACGAGTGTATCGTTTGGATCAAAAGGCAATTCTCTGAAATTTATTTTTGCACCGTTATTTACTTATAACCCAAATAAAATCAAAACGAACGGCAATAATTCTTTTAGAAGTTACGACTTGAGAGTTCAAAGATTCATATTTTTGTTCCAACATTTACTACAATTGTTCATTCACTACTTTTATTATCCTTTGGGAAAATTGTAACTTTCCAAAATATTCAAATAAAATGAGAAAATGTACAATTAAGGTTAAATAAAAAGTGTACTTCTCTATTGGAAACCCATCATCGATTGCGTATCGGCCATAAATGTATCATTTTTGCCCTTATAAGACCCTCTCATTCGCCTTCAAAAATAACGCCATAAGTAGTACAAAATGATAATCTTTGCTATGTACCGTAAGCTGGAGGTAAGCGGCGCATATATGTCGGGGAAAGCGGCGCATCTTTAATTCTATATTAAAAAGACGATACTGCTTCTTCTGGGTTTCGGAATTAAAATTGTACAATTATTAGTTGCAGGCCTCTATATTTTTTATCTGGAATAAACAAATATTACATTCAAAAATGCAGAATCAAGGGTGCGTCGCTTTCCCCCACATGCTCCGCGTAGCCCCAGTTCACGGTATTCCACTTCATTAACTTTTCTGGAGACTTTGTTTATACTTCATCATTATTTGACGTGCGCTAAATTTGTATTAACTATTTAAATAATTTTCAATTTTGAACAATTTTATATTGTTTAACAAATTTATTTTTAGCAGCAAAATGTGAAATGATGAGAATTTTTATTCGAACCAGTTTCATTAGTAATTTAAAGAACAAACGTATTAATTATTACAATTATCTTATTTTCCGAACAATATCTCAGTGTTTAAGAATTTTAAATTGTGAATTTTTTTATGTCTTACGGTCCACATACAAATTGAATAAAAAATGAGCCAAAAACATCTTTCCAACTCAAAATTTATTAATTAAAAAACTCCTTACTCCATCCTTTACGTACGTTTCGGTACAATTGCGTACCTTTTTCAAAGGGTTTTTAAAACCTAAATACAATAATATTTGAAATTAACAATAATTAAACAAAACAAAAAAATTAAAATAGAATAATAATTAATATAAATTTGTACCTGATATAAGATTAATTTCGAAGAGTAAACAAACATCGAAAAAGAAAGATAGAAACCAATGTCAATTTGGAAGAATCCAAGTCAAAATTTAAGTCAAAAATTTAGAAAACATTAAAAATTGTTATAGAAGTCTCAAAAAATTGAGGAGACTTCACTCACTTTAAAAACTACATCTTAAAATATAGAAAAAGAGATCTTTATGATGGTTAGGAAGGACGAGAACGAAAATTGACAATATGGAGATACAATAAGACAGTATACGTAATGAGCGTTTACAAAGATGAGTTTTCATTGAAACCACTGATGAGGAAACGCGCGAAACTGAATTTGAAATTTAAATGTGAGAAAAAATTGTTTCAACTAAAAAATGTATTATTGTATTTAGGTTTTAAAAACCTTTTGAAAAAGGTACGCAATTGTACCGAAACGTACGTAAAGGATGGAGTAAGGAGTTTTTTAATTAATAAATTTTGAGTTGGAAAGATGTTTTTGGCTCATTTTTTATTCAATTTGTATGTGGACCGTAAGACATAAAAAAATTCACAATTTAAAATTCTTAAACATCGTCGGTCGAAGAAAAGGATTGATTTGTATCAAATAATTTTTACAATATCTCAGTGTTATTCGGAAATGTTTTAGGCGATGAATGGAGACTAGGTGTTTGGAATGCTAGAGGGGCAAATGATCTTAAGGAAAGGCAATTGCGAAAATCAATGCACATTAGGCAGCTAGAAACACAGCATGTCAAGGAGCATACATTTGTATCTCCAAGATTGTTATGGATTAGAATGAAAGTGGGAATCAGAAGATTACTTATCATAGCGTGCTACAGTCCAGTTGATGGAGAAAGGATTGAAGTAAAAGACGCCTTCTGGGATACTTTAAACCTTACTGCAGATACTTGCGATCATGGGGAAAGAATTATTCTACTAGGAGATACGAATGGATGAGTTGGAGTCAAGCGCGAAGGTGCGGATAGGGCGCTAGGTCATTTCTGGGACCTTAAAACGAATGGTAGCGGGGACGGATTGGTTAGCTTATGTTTAGAAAAGGGCTTCTTTATTACAAATACTTGGTCTAGGCATAAAATGATACACTTGTACACGTGGTGCAAAGCTAAAAGCCTCTTGGATGAGATACTGAAATGAGAGTTTCTGAATGTGATCAGGGATAGAGGAGAAAGAGAACTGAAAAGACGAAGTAGATGCAAATCAAGACAGAGAATTTTCAGAATCCGGAAGCGCGAATAGAATTCGAGAATTGAATACATGAAAACCTAGATAGGCCAATTTGGGAGACACTAAAACGAAATAAAGATATGTAGGGTGCATAGTCAATATTTCAGGGAATCACTGTTAGGAGCGGAACTGATGTGTGCCTGGCACGAGGCCTGGCACTGTGGTTGTAGGAAGTGCGAGTGGTGATGCTTGGTGGAATTCTGAATTCTGCGTAGCCTAACGGGAAGAAGCAAACGTACATAAGAAAGATAAATGTTACAAATAGCGAAAAAAAACTGCGTTTCTCTAGTATTCTCAGCTTGCAAGATACATTTAGAGACTAAGTTATTGACATTGGTTATTTACATGCATTACAAAAACTTCTTCGATTTAGAAAATGTCAATCATTTTGCAACTCCGCGCTAGATATAAATTGTCGAAACAATTAAAAATTATTTAAAATGTTAATAAAAATACAGCTCGCTTGGATTAGTAACTGCCTTATAACACTTTTTTTAATCTTAAATATAATTAAATAGGAAACTGGCACGTGTTTCAACAAAATTTTTTGCTCAAATTTGCAGTGTACCATTTCTCAAAATCAATTACAAATTTTACAGATTTCCTTGACAAAAAATCGAATATAGATTTTCTGGACCACCTTAGTAGTGACATCTACATGAAAATGTAGAAAGCTGCCAATGGAACATAATTGTAGTTGATGTTCAGCATCGACAAATTAGGAACACCATCTTATCATGTGGGACATTGCGACATGGATCGGATACTGAAGATCATATTTTATAAGGCGAAAATAAAAAAGCATTTATAATCAATATCGACGAAATATAAGCGATTGGAAATAGTTCTAACCGTCGTGCTCCAAAGGACTATGAAATCCTGACGCAGTGTTGGCAGCGACGGCCCCTTCCTCGAGCAAAACGATCATAAATCATTCGGATTTACGATCCCAGTTAAAAAGGGTAACGCAATATTTATAGTCATCTCGCGCAGTTACATATAACAAATCGAACTTTTATATAAACGTGCATCCCGAGGTGCCTACCTGCGCAGATTTTAATTATCGATATCGATTTATTGCCAATACATATTAATGCCGCATCTCGCTAACCTCACGTACCAGTGTTTATTCATATTGATGGAACTGGATTGAAACATAAACCGGATATGCAAACAGCCGCTACTCCAACAGCTTTTAGCTGCTGGTTTGAACGCGATCCACCGAATTGGTGGATATTTGAAAGCTTTCGATCGAGCCAATTTGTGTTTTATATAGTCTATATTATATCTTTATTGCCTCCAACTTGTTATCTAATTAAATAACATACTAGATAATTTAAAATTTATTACGTTCTAAATAGACTCGAAGGACTCGCGATAGTCTTCAACTTACTTAACTCGCTTTGATTTCACCAAGAATACCACATTTTCTTAGACAGCTTCCTTAATCAAATAACAAATTGTTCCGACAATCGTAAAACTATTTAATGTGGATTAATTTAGAAAAAAATTAAACGAACGAGAATGAAAAGGGGACATTTAAAATTTATTCCGCATCCTTGATTTTAATCCATCGCATGCCTCATATTTTTATCAGATTCCAGAATTTGTTCCCACCGATGAAATCAATAATCAGCAGATACTTGAAATCGGATTTCAGTGCTGATAAAAAGTCGACCACCCGCGCGAGGCGCGAGTCACGAATCGCGAATTGGCCAAATATTTTTGCTCGCGTATTTGGCGTTGGGACCAACGAGTCCCGGAAATTCGTGGACAAGAGAAAAAGAGATCCGTCGCGTTCGAAATGGGATGGGCGAATGAACGAGCAAGCAAGCGAGCAAGTGAATGACAGACAGACAGAAACCAGACAAGAGACTGAAGGCGCGGCGGCGGGCTGACAGCCGCTCGTCGCTAGGCTACTATCCTCATCTCATTCGTCAACAAAAAGCGATCCAACCTCCTCTTTTGCCGTGTCTTTCTGCCCGCGGTTAATGCACAGACACGCGAAAAGGGCCAACTCTATAAACAGCGAGGTCTTCAACTGTGCTGTTCCTGCAAAACACAATTCATGATCCGGGCACTGTGCCTTTGCCATATGTCTATAGATACTTAAATTTGATGAGTTTTTCGCCCCTGGTAGAAAATAAGGTAACCTTCGTACGGATTGCGTTCTTGTTATTCCATCAATGCACTGGTCGGCGGATGAAAGCGACAAGTGAAAAATTTATTTTGGAAATGAGTGAATAAAACCACTCATCAGATGAGACGAAAAACATTTACTGTCCTGAATAGGATTCAACTATTGCAAAAATGGTATGTTTGCCATAAGTATATTCGGTCGTTCAGTCGTTGTAAGAATGCACTTGAGGATTCTGATGCATTATTTAATTTAAACTTGGGAAAAATAATCCAGGTGAAATATTTCTCAGTTTCATTTTTGTCCAGAGATAAAGGTCCAAACACGTGATCTTGTTACAATGCAAAACATATATGGAGAGCAAAGGAAAAATAAGGCTTACAAGAACGGGAGAGTCGCGGCCGTCGCAAGGTGAGGAAATGAAAGTGATGAGTATATGGGCGGTTTGTAAGCGGAGCAAAGAATAAGTGCTATATGCCCCCTCTGGCAGGTGAGCATAACTCAGGACCAAGAGCGACGATGCCGTAGTTACCATTATGTCCATAACCTTGAATTAAAATGCCATATAATGACACAGCTAGGCGGCCTGTATAATTTATGTCCATAAAAATAAAATCATAATTACAGAGGTACGCATACTGCGAAAAGACTGTAATAACACGGCTCAGACGTCGTTGCGTTCTCAGTTGCGTGTTCCATGCATAACTGCACTGGTGCGTTGCACTCTGGCGCAACGACGCACTCGGGATGAAGAAGGTTTTCAAGATACAAGGTGCTACCTCTTTATTTCCTTAAAAAAACAATCCAACCATGCGAAAATAGTACGTCTTTAAAAAATTTGTATAAAAAAGTGCGGAAAATCATTAAAATAAATCATTTTACAAGGAAAAAAAAAACTAAAAAATGGTTTATTTTACTGTGCAGCGTAATACAGGTTTTTAATGTCTGGTTGCATTCAATTGTTTGCAGTCCATACTCCATGCACCTAAATATAGTGCATACCTTAAAAAATATTTGGAAGCCATCATTCCAAACACACCAAAATTCTATACCGTGTCTCATCCGAAAAGGGCTATACAACTTACAGGCCACGGTATCGCCATCACGTAAGTTTGGTATTCCTCCATTGGCGCCTCTTCAGCGTCCGCATTCAGAATTACAGTAAGAAGTTGCAGACAGAATATTCTTCCAAGAACTAGCATGTTTTTTTTTAAATTTTCCTCTTTTTTGTTTTTGAATCAAGTTTGAAGAATTATCGTATTGAAAGTAAGAAGCATTATCTGAAATTGTTCTGACATTAGTTAATTTAAATAAATTTCAATATAACAGATACTGAATTAGGTATAAAGAGTTATATTTAATTGAAACTGTTTTCATGAAAAGAATTAAATGGCCTCTAAGCATTACTTACAATGAACCACCGTGGTCATGAGTACGGTTATTCATAGTGTAACAATCACTGCAATTGAACATTAAGAATTTAGCAGTAAAAGGATGGACTTGGTTCGTTGGGTCGTTTAGTGCAGCTTGACTCTTAAACGCAAACGGAAAGGCGATGCGAGATCGCGTTGATGAATGCGACCATTACACGAACACCGCTAGTTACTCCACGGAGATAAACCGCGTTCATTACTCACTTTGTGGCGTGACCTTATTCTCCCTACGGTGCGTCGTGCCTATTAAACTAATGCAAATTAATAATGGTTCGTTCTTTCCACTTCAACCATGCACGTCATATATTTTCATATTGTGTTGAATTAGCAGGCAACGTGAAATAGGACCTTTCTTCTCTTATTTTCACTATTGTTTGAAGATAACGTTCATTTTGATCTGAATCCGTAAATAGATACACTCTTTGAGGTATTAAACTAGTGAAGTCAATCAGCAGAATAACGTCTTTGCAAAGCGATAGTTTTGTTGTAGTTGTTTGATTATAATCCAAGCGAGGGGTATGGCTCTGTTCAAATTGATCGAACTTGCTCTATGTTCATTCGTAAAACAGGGCGTGAATCATGCGTGAGTGTATTATGCACTCTAGTAATTGAGCGAGAGAACGCGGTTGGGACTCGACAATGGCTACTTGAAACTTGTGTTTACAGAACGCTGCCCGTGTTTGTCGTGGTGTAAACTCGTCTCCCATCGTTGGATCTGCGCACTCGGTTGTATTGCCATATACGTGCATTAACGCTTCGTTGGTAGGAGATAGCTATTTTGTCGCACATCGAGAGTAATGCCATATTGTGAATCGATTGCAATGATCTATTGCCCGTCATCACGAGTGATTTTTTCTGAATGAAATACAGGAAGCACATCCTCGAAAATGCGAAGCTCTTTCAAGAACCTAAATAAAGGTCAATCGCTGTACTTTCACCTTTCGTACTTTTCGCAAGTATATAGGAATAAAAAATCTTGACAACGTCTCTCTCTAATTTCGGGTAACTGAACGACAATCAGAGAGATGAATTGTAGCGTAAATCACACCAGCATTACCTCCTGTTTAGCATACAAGAACCGAAGACAGGGTCGTGAAGAGCCTACACAGGGTGGGGCAGCGACAGCCAGAAGAATAATAATATTGCCCGGAATACAAGAGTGAACGCCATTACACGTAATTGTGATCTATAGCGGTCATATATTACCGCGACGACGTATAAAGGGCGTTCCTTCGTTGCTCGTACGAGTAAATCCCTGTACCACCATCCTATTCCCTCTCCCTTCTGGAAGCTCCTTCGCCCTCAGACTTTTTGAATCAACCCCCATGGTGAAATATTTACGCGCATAATCAACCCAATACAATAAAGTAACCCCATAACGCTTTATGTTCACGCTGCGGCGTTTTCTGAGCTTGAAAACCTATTCGACAACGATCGACGAGTGGACTCTACAGGGCTGTAGCTACTTACCCAAATGGTAAATTATTCAATTCTTTATTATTAAGGATAGTTAAATTTCAACCTAATGTCGCTGAGTTTATAATTATAAAATGCTAATAACGAAGATAGAATTAATAACAGGGTCCCGACCGCAATGAAACGAAATGTTTACGTGATTTTCATTTTGCTTTTATACTACCGAAATATATCTACTCGGAGTAGGATGCGTTATCAAAAATACCAAATTTCTCTTTTCATTTACCAGTAATTAAATTGATACAATATTTATTAATTAACATGTTTTTCGTAATTTTTTGCCAATCAGTCAAAGCGAAAAAAAATTAAAAATTCGAAAAGTATACCATACCCACACATTCACAGTAAATTTCCTTATTTTTCACATTTGTCTCCAAAGGACGCCCGAGAGGACGAGAAGGAATATTTTGGTACGGGAGTAGAAAGGGAGGGGGCACCGAGATACTGCAAGAAGACGATCAACACAGGTTCATTGGGGCGAGAGGATCAGGAGACGGCCCCTCTAACTCCACCCTCATCCTGAACAGAAGAGAGAGACGCGATGAAGCAACAGGAAGAATTTGGGACTCTCGCCCCCTCGCTTCGCACCTGGACAGAAGGAGGAGACCAAAGGACAAGCAGAGTACAGGAAGCTGAGCTTGATGACGAAAACAGTTAAGACGATGCAACAGAGGATGACATCCTGGAAGAAAACAGCAATGAAGATGATCAATCGGAGAGTTTGAAGGTCCGATCGTGGATTTTAAGGCAAAGTGTACGTGCAGACCCGCGGGGAGTGACGAAGAGGGGTGAGCAATCTGTCTCACCACTTTCCAAAATCTACGTAATACAGTCGCGACTTCAACACTATATAAAGGGTGACGCCTTGGAAACGGTTCGATCATTATTAGTGACATCGCGGGTCGAAAAAATTATAGACATTTTAGAGAAACGTTGTAGTCTAGCCGAATATGTGATACAGGCACCGTGAGATACTCACGCATAACGTCGCGTCCGCGATAATTTAAAAAATATACACAACGGACACCTCTTCGATAAAAAAAAGTAAATGTAGTGAAAAAATCGAAGAAACGAGCACTTCTGATGATCTTGTCTGTTACGTTAGAGGGTTCAGGGGGCAAGATACGAAGACATGCCTTCTTCGATTCAGGATCTTCAGCCACGAAAATCAGGGATGATTTAGCTCGTAAGTTAGGTTGGTGCTTTAATGACTTACGTATATAAATCATACAGAAAAGTTCGTGGAGATCACTGGTAAATCCGAAACTTTCCAACTAAAGGATATCAGATGGAAGTCATGTTGAAGCCTTACGTTTCCCAAGAGATTAAAAACCGCAATATTGAAGGATTCAGAGAAGAATTTCCAGAAGCATGCTGAACGATCTTCAAGCACCACTACATGGATGACTAATTTGACAGCGTCGACACCGACGAAAATACTTTTTGAAGAGCGCAAGAGGTAGCCTTTATTTCATCAAAGGGGTGACTTCGAGATTAGGAACTAGATGTCCAACTCTCCCGAAGTTCTGAGCACATTTCAGTCTGAAGCCGTTGCGCAGCAAGGAGAGCAGCTAGCCTTCGAAAACGAGGAGTTCGTGCGAGTCCGTGGGGTGATCTGTTCATTGGAGAACGACGTACTCACCTTCACCGCCGACTTTCTTCGCATGGATAGTCAACTGATCAGTGGAGAAGAGCAACTGATAAAGCGCGAAGTTCTAAAATTTATAATGTCAGTTCTTGATCCCCTAGACCTCTTGAAAGTAATGACGCTCCGAGGTAAAATTCTAATGTAGGATATTTGGCGTCCTGGACTTAAGTGGATACTCTACTTCCAAACGAGTTCACAGAAAAGGATAACTTGGTTAGCAGACTCGAGTGAAGCTAACTAATTGAGAATTTCGCGCTGCTACTCCTTCGAGATTGGTGAGTAGCGTAACGTGCAGGAGGGGGAGGCAAGTGCAAAAACAACCCTAGTAGTGACCAAGAGTAGAGTCGCATCGTTGAAGTACATGAGCATCCCGAGACTGGAACTTCAAGTAGCGGTATTGAAAAGCAGACTGGCTCGCAAAAGTTTCTTCATACCGATTTGCAGAACGTGATAAAGTAGATCCGGTTTGAATCAAGGAGTTATCCTCCGTTTGTGTCTCATCGAATTTCAGAAATATTAGACATGACTTCAGTGCTGTACTATACATGGGTCCCAACGAGGACAAGACGGATGGACGAAGGAACCTTTGAAGTTGCAGTTCTCTGAAGACACAAAGAGGGAACGGATGGGTGCTGCGCTTCGTGAACAGGTGCCGCTAACGCGACATAGGCAGTGATGCAATGTTGACTGGACTAGAAGTTTAAAAAGCCGAGATTGAATTGTTGAGAAAGGCGAGATTGAACTTTTGAAGCTGATGCAAGCAGAGGAATTTTCACAGGAACTACGCTTAATGATACACAATGAGGAAATTCAACCAACTTTGAAACTGATCGAGCTCTCGCCGAAAATAGGAGACGATGGGTTGCCAAGCAGTACGAGAGCCTATTATTCTGAATGGAACAAACCGCTGTGTGAGGATCCTCATCGAACATCATCAACGCAAGGCTGGGCACAACAGACGAGAGACGGTAGTAACTGATTTGCGATCCAAATATTGGATTACAAAGCATCGATCTGCCGTAAGAGCAGTATTCAGCCCTTGCTAGACTTGCAAGATTCGCAAGGTGAAACCGCAGGCACCGGAAAATGGCACCACCACCAGACATTAGAACGGAAAACTTTATAAAACCGTTTACCAACACTGGCATCGACTACTTCGGACCGATGGAAGTGACAGTCGGCCGATGGAACGGAAAAAGATGCGGCGTTTTCTTAACATGTCTGAATATACTAGCCGTTCACTTGGATACAGCGAGTTCATTAACGACATACTCAATGATAACGGCTCTGAGGCGAATGATGGCTCCACGAGGAAAAACAACAACAACGGAAAAAACTTCGTGGGCGCAAACCGTGAACTTCGGGACACGCTAGGAGAATTCGACCAGGAGTAGAAACAATGATAGCTGGCTGCTTGGATGAAGCGTCTTTGATGAAGCCGAGTTTCCGGTGAACAGCCGCCCTTTGACTTTTGTTTTAGATGATCTTGACGTTCCTGACAGCTTGACACCAAACCACTTCCTTCTGATGTGGTACGGATCATACGAGACCCATCAAGCTCCTGCAATATTTAAACCCAATGGTGCGTTTGTTAGAAAGGTATGGCACAAAGCACAGACCATGGCCAATTTGTTCTGGAAACAGTAGGTACAGGAGTACTTGCCACGTCTTAACCGCCGCATGAAGTGGTACCGCCGAATGAGCAACCTGAACGTTGAGGATCTGATTGTCATTTGGGATAACCGACTTCCCCGGAACCAGTGGAGATGCGAGATCATATCTGACATGTATCCTGCCAAGAACAAGCAGGTTCGGGTCACGGACGTGCGAAAAAGAACAGGAACCTACCGGAAACTAGCAACGAAAGTACGCGTCCTCAAAAAACAAAATGTTATTACCACTCTAGGAATACTGGAGCGGAAATGTCGTGGATGCACAAACATTGATTAGATACAAAATTTGTAAGTCTGGGTGAACACTCTTTACGAGCCAGCGGGTCCATATCATGTCACATCTGCGTCATGTCACATCAGCGGCTTGTCACACCTGCGGCATGTCACATCTGCGGCATGTCACATCTGCGGCATGTCACATCTGCGGCTTGTCACATCTGCAGCATGTCACATCTACGGCATGTCACATCTGCGGCATGTATCATCTGCGGCATGTCACAACTGTGGCATCTCTACCTAGCTGCGTCTCTCACCAGTGGAAAGGGATTCGACCAATATTATTTCTGTGGCCAGTTACAGGGGTGCGTTCTTGCCCCCCACCAGGCGTTGGAAAGGGGCTAGGGGTTTGACCAACATTATTTCTTTGGCCAGTCACAGGGGTGCGATGAGAGATGCCGCAAAAATGTCAATTTCACTGTGAGAAATGCCGCACGGGAGAGAAGCCGCTAGATAGAGATGCCGCAGTTGTAACATGCCGCAGATGAGACATGCCGCAGATGTGACATGCCGCAGGCGTGACATGCCGCAGATGTGACATGTCGCAGGTGTGACGTGCCGCAGAGAGACTTGCCGCATGTGACATGGTATTTCCCCCGACTCAGCACTGTGAAGGCCCATCGGAAAATGATAGAAGTTTCCAAAGAGCCTGATGAAAGTGAAGAAATGGTGAGAGAGCTGAGGTTGAGTGAAGGGTGGCGTCACTCTGATAGTTGACGATTGACAAGGGCATCGAGCGCACGCGCCAAAGATCCTTTGAGTTTCCCAAAAAACGATAATCGATTTCGAATTGTTTTCTGCTGTAATTTTCTTTCTATTTTTCCATCCCAGTTAAATTTACACATTTTTCACGGAATAGACTTTAAGTTTGTTACCTTTCTTTATCAGTTTTAGTAATCATCTTTGTTCAGTGCCATATTTTATTGTTTTTCATTATTTATTCTAAATCCAGCGTATTTGTGCATTTTAAATGATTATACCCGAGACACTCATATTTTTACGCGATTTCTTTAAACATAAAGCCGTTGTTTTTGGTGGTTCGGAACGCACATTCAACTGTAGGCCCCCCTCCCAGCACCAAGTATGTGTGTGATGGGTATGTAAATAAATAGGGGAGAGGTACAAGGAAAATGTAAACCCTTAAGGGAAACATTAAAAACTTCCAGATGAAAATTACAGGATTTTTTTCAAATTGCTTCAAGGAATGAAAATCAGCCCCAATTGGTAATATTATAAAGTTTTTATTTTTAATTGGAATTATTCATTTTATTTAGCTTTTTGTGGACGTCCGTATGAAAAGAGCCCTTATGGTGAGTTCTAGTTTAGGAGACATTCGCATTTTTCTAAGTCAGGGTCAAAATTATTATTTTTAGGCTTGAGTAGCGGATGATACTAAAACCTATACCAAATCTATTGACATTATACTCATGTCTCAAATGCAATGTTCGTCTTGGGCATAAAATGCTGGAAAATCCGCCTATATGACCCTATATATAACTCCATACCGCCCTTTTCATGCGGACGCCCACATTTATATTCCCTTAATATGTTTAGAACGGATATTTTATTTTTGGAAGTTAACTGTCATTTGAAAATATACTATAGTTTTATTAATCATCTTTCCCTTCGATTTTAAATTACTTTCAACTGATTTTTATGTCCTATTTCCCATTTGGGCTTCGATTTAGGAAAAATATATTTGCTTCAGATGAAAAAATAAAGCTCTTTGGTAGTTTCGCCTAATAACAAGGTTAATTACCGCATAAAAAAAAATATTTTTATCACTTAAAAATCATGGATTGGTAAATTTTGAATTTACCTCAATTTTTCAATTATTTCTTACGTATTTAAAATTTTTGTATTCGTTTAAACAATTGATATTTCATGAATCGCGATAGAGGTATATTTTTCGATATCATGAGCCTTTTAATTAATGCATACAATAGTATTATATGTTTAAATCATTTCAAAACTGTGTAAACAATACTCATTTCTTAAAATATACTGCTCAATGGAAAAAAGTAAGAAAATACCCATTTATTCAGGAATTTTTCAAAAATTTGGATAGTGTAGGGTACGTTTCAATTTTTTAAGGTTACCCCGCAGTAGCTTAAACGATTTTGAATTGCTGAAATAATTATAAAATCACAGAAAAAACAAAGTGTGAATCTAAAAATAAATCCAGTGTTCAATCTCTCGGCAACAAAAATTACCTCCAAGCGGTTAAAATATCCCTAAAAAGTTGAAGACTGATAGGATGGTAACCTATTGTATTTTTCTGTGTTTATAGCTCAAATTCACCGACTTAGAAAGTGATTTCAACCGTATCAGTTTTCTCTATTAAGCATTTTCGACGCATCTTTGCTATAACTAGAAATGCTTGTTTCTCATCAATGAAATCTCATAGATTCAGAGAGTACCGAAATTATTTTGAAAGTAAAGACAGCCCTGAGGGCTGTTTTTCTTCGCAGTTGAAAATATAAAATTGTATACGTATACAGACCTCGATGATGTATGATTATCGTTTCTGTGCAACGAGTTACGTTACGCCACGTTACATGCGGGTCCCTCTTGCGCATAAAATCATCGTTACTATAAGTGATGGATGATTTCAAAGGGGGATGAAAAACGTATTGTTTATGACGCAAGAGTTCATTCTACGGTGGTGCACTTTCGGCGATTATGAGGGGTGATTAATTGGCCCCGATACTTGCAGGTCTGCACTTCCACAATCTGTTTCGGATGCTCCGCTCCAAAAGGACATGTAAAATTAATTAAAATACACTTATAATTAAATATCTGACACCGATGCTTGGACAATATCAGCATTTCACCCAACAGGAGTTCGAGGGAGTAACCAATTTACTATATGGTAGCACAAGTAATACATTTTCGAGATAAAAGATAAAGGACAACGTTTGAAGTGAACGCATGTAATTTGCTTTTAATAACAACCCTCCAATGAATCATAACGTGGAAAGGAGGTAGAGATAATTATAAGGGATTAATTCTCAGATTCAGAATGCGGAAGATTGATCGATTTAGTAATTCTAGGCGCCTTACAAAAGGGTATGTACATTCCCAAGAGAGTGTTAATCACTTGTTTCAATACAAATTAGATGATTTATTATTTTATGATATATATTTTCAGATAACATTTACAATTCTGTATCTACGAGACACCTGAACAAGATATTAAATATTTAATGTGCATTACACATTATTCCTTCTTTGCTGATAAGATCATATTTGACTAAAGGAAGTGTTTAAAATAACCTTCATTAAAAAACCAAATTTGCAACATTTCAAATTTCAAATTTTGAATTTCAGCCATGTTACTACAAACTTAACGTTAGTAGAACATTCATTCAGCAACATCATTTCTTGAAACAAATCACTTTCCAGCTTTGCTTGAGGGTTACAAGCAGAACAACTTCTTTCAATATCGGATGCTGTATCTCATATTTCGAGAGTATATATGATAAATCTTGTATAGATGTAGGAAAGAAGTAGAGAGCATAGAAAGAGACAGTATGAGTTTAATGATTGAATCGTAGGAAATCTCGCGTGATGGTATCTCTCACCGAGGGTCCAATCTACGCAATTTATCAGCAGCGCGGGAGATCAAACCTCCGTGTGCTTCTTTCAGATTGATGCTACTATAACAACACTTCGGTTATTCATTGTGCGCATGTGGCAGTGCATTAATCAAGTGCTTGCTCTGCGAAGCGAAATACAAATGATATTTTATAGCGCCATAAATCTTCGCCCGCACCGTAATACGTGGGCACAGAGTGCGAATGCGTATCCTTCTCTGTTTCTAACCTTGTCATCTAACCCAACTCTTCCTGATGATGATACCGGACGAGATGTACAATACACCATATATCAGGAAACTAACTATTCTGAATAATAGCAATAATCTATTTTGTCAAAATACTTCCTCAACTTATTTAGAACCGACATTTTAGTTTTGTAAAGTTAATATGCCAACGGCCATACCACGCTGAAAAAACCAGTTCTCGTCCGATCAATGGAGTAAAGCAGCGTTGGGCGCGGTTAGTACTTGGGTGGGTGACCATTCAAGAATACTGCGTGCTGTTGGTCCGTCGTGGGTGTGGTGAGCCCACACTTGTAGTTATTTACTACAAGAAACTACCCACCTAGAAACACTACCCGAATCGGGTAGTGTCACGCCTACCCTGAAAGGGAAATGGCTTTAATGGTATAAATAATAAACTGCCATTTTAAAATACACTTCAGTTTTATTCATCATCTTTTCCTTGCCCTTTTGAAAAAAAATAACTCCTCTAATCTATATTGTTTCTTCATTTGTTTGAAAGTGTCTAATCTAAAATTAGAAATCTCGGCCAAACTTTGTATTCCGCTAAAGAAACGTAGTACTGGAAAAATGTTCGTTTGGTGATTACGGTGTTGATACTTGTTTATATCGATGAAAAGATGGTTTCGATTTACTAATCATAGCTATTCATAAATCTAAAATACAAGTTTTCACCGAACGACATCAGGTTTCATACATTTTTTAAATAAACAAAAGCAGGTTATGGTATGTTTTTCCAAATATATTAGGGTGGCGCAAAAAAATAGAATATATTTTTTGTAGGTGTCCTGACCCGCTTATTTTTTCATTTAGTGAAAAGATAATTGCGCAATTTTTCAACAATTTAAAAAAAATGTTTAACTCGTGGTCCATGACATTTAAACGCTACAAAGTGTTAATTATTCTTTTGTGAGTAAAGATGACAACTGCCTTACGTAAAAACAAGAAGTATTTTAATAAAATGATGGTAGGCATATCTGAAAATAATTAAACCTTAATTTTATTTAGAATAATATCCTTGAAAGTGAAAAAACACCCTCTATAGAGGATGAAAATCTGCAGTGTCATTTTTTTATATACCTTAGATGTTTTTGGCCTTGAATGATTAAAAATAAGCGTGTAAAAATTTAAGTTTGTGCTACTGATAGAAAACTGCAATTAACATTTTTAAAACGTCACCTATTAGAATCATATTTTGCTTCTTTGACATTTCTTTACCTAATTTCTCATAAGAAAAGTCATAGGATCATTTCAGAAATATTTTTGAATATTTGGTAGTTTTTAATAATAATTTAAATACAATTTAAGCTCGAGTTTTAGGGCTTTTAAATCCCCCTTAATAATAACAAGTGGTAAAATGCCATCTTTTTGCGAAAAGTGCGTAACTTTTTATTAGAATATCAGAA
Organism: Andricus curvator; assembly: GCA_932195095.1. Taxonomy (NCBI): domain Eukaryota; kingdom Metazoa; phylum Arthropoda; class Insecta; order Hymenoptera; family Cynipidae; genus Andricus; species Andricus curvator. The sequence continues at coordinate 98,311 of CAKNYM010052201.1, read as the reverse complement.
AATAAGGCTGGGATTTATTTTAATATCACCTTTTTAAATAAATCTACATTACAACTTAGAACTATTACACTTTAATTACAGAATCAACTATATTCACTTCTATATACACTAAATACACTCCCCGATGAGGTATCAAATAAATATTTTTCCGCTTTCTAAGGATAATACTGTGGTTTATATGAGCTTGTATTAGCGATTAGGCAATATAACTTTTTAATGTCAAAGACTCATTTTCTGACATCCTTGCAAAACAGTTACTCACATTACGCGAGAACATTCTATTTTCCATTTTTTATTTATTAAGGGTGGTTGAGGGCACGTAACCTGACCATAAGCTATCCTAAAGGGATTAAAGAATCTGTAGAATATTTATACTTTTTCTTTTGGGAAATCATGTGAAGAACTGTTAAACAAGCAAAGTATCATTCTAAGGGGTAATAAATGAAAAAATAGGGGGTGAGACAAGAGCAACAATACATTCTTATTTCTGAGCCACCCTAATGCATATCCCTGCTACTCTTTAAAAATACTTCTATGGACCATTATTCAGTGTAGGTTCTTTCCATCGACAGAAACAAATGTGCCTCATTTTGCCCAAATAGTTCTCGGGCACCAATTTGGCCCCAAATGGGCGTCCTACTTTAGAAAATTGTAATTAATTAATCAAATCGACGTCTTGATTCAATATGAGTTTATGTGCTGACAGCGCCGTGTATGAGACTATTTCCTATGCTCATACACTACGCATAGTCTCATACACGGCGGCGCCAGCAGATAGACTCATATTGAATGAAGGCGTCAAAATATATTGCTTCTATATTAGGGTAGATGCACTCCGACCATAAAAATGCAATTTAATTTGCTGCTCTGAATTTATAATTATTAAAACTTAACTAATAAAAGCACATTTCCCCACACAATACCAAATTCCTACATACGTAGGCGTGGAGAAAATGTCACGTGCTAGCTGACTGAAAATTTATTTCGAATGTTGAGATAAACAATTTTGTATTTATATAATACGAATAAAAAACATCGTGTAGAAGAGAGAGTATGTTTTCGAGTTAGAATCCATCTATTCAAATTTCTAAAACTTGGCTGTATTTTACAGATCATGAAAAAAATAGTATTTACGATATTTTCATCTATCTGAGAAAAACGAAGTTTTAGAAGTTATTTTGGCCCTACAAAACCTAAGGATATTGATCGATCTATGCAAGCTTTTGCCCAGTTCATCAACAAAAAGTTTTATTGATTGAAAAAATATTACGTTGGTTTACCAAAATTTTTTTCTATGCAAACCAAAATTTGGTTGAACCAAGAAAAAATTTTTTTGCGCAAATACCAATGAAATCATTTTGTTGTACGAACAGATCATTTTTCTCAGTGTGTTATATCTATTTTATCTGTATAGTTTTTGATAGATTTGCAAATTATCCACGGTTTTTCATGGTCTCAATTTGACCAATCACAACGTAGCGTGAAACAATAATATCAGCGTCTTCAGTCGTTTGTGTTGATCAGTGTTGCTTTCGTTATTTTAAAGGACGCGTCATGGAGTAACCACGTGAATAGCGAAAATGCAAAGTGAATGTGCAAGTGAATAATAGTACTTTTTTATAAAAACCGTTAAACTCATTCTTTTACAATAATTTTAAGGTCTGTTTTTTGAAAAAGCATTTTGACATAAATATGGCAGATGAAGAATGTGCCTGCAACTTTATTTTTACACCATCTAATCCAAAAATACTAACTTCCGCCTTTAGAAACAAAATAAAGTTTTTATTCTTTATTAAATTAGAATTCATAAGTTCAGTACGCAAACAAAATGCCTGATTAATATAATATTGACGAAAAAGGCTCTTTTGAAATTAATTAGTCATAATTAAGATTGTTCAACTTTGTCCCAACTAGATCACCTAATTGGGCATAGATACAACTCATAGTTGCAAGCCAGACCGGAGCCCAATATGGAAGAAATTGGGGTGCTACATTAGTGCCGAATTATTAGTTCTGACTGTCACCCAGTTTGGCCCAAATTTACTTTTTCTCACGGGAAGTAATAATGGAAATTTTGCTCATAGTTTATAAAATTAACGTATAAATAATGTGTTAATGTAATTATTTATAATGTATAAGAAAATATTATAGAAATATTATTGTAACATTAATGGAAAATACGGTATTAAAATATAAAAAGTGGTCATCATTTTTATATAAAAAAGGGGATTTTTCACGTATCTATACCTCCGATCAACGTTTGTGTTCTTAGCTCTATCCTAATTTTCAGTATTATTGCCATATTTCATTAAAAACATGATTCCTTCGTCTTGGTCTTATTTCTCACAAATTTCATTTATATTTCAACTTCAATAAAATTCAATTAGGAAATTTAATAAATCATAAAAAATGATTAGTATAAGAATTATTATACTAGTTAAAATTTCAGGTTGTGGCAGATTTCCACAATAGCTTGGCATGCGGAATTTGGAGGAGTCCTGGCGATAGTAATTTCCTTTGCACAAATGTAACATAACTCTTATTGCTGCTGACAGGTACCCTTCGTTGGCGTGTGAGTAATCGGTCTAGATTGACCACGCAATGTGTCTGCACGCTCACGCGTTTATAGGACTATTGAAAGGATTATCGTATGAATAATGAAATTAATCGCTACAAAAAAACGTTTTTTTTTGGTACAGATTTTCACGCAAATTTTTTCAGGTAAGGGTCTGATCATCTTCTGAAAATACATGACTAATCTTTCAAAACATAACTATTAGGATGACCCAAAAAAAAAAAGTTTCAAATTTTTTACGGCTCCTTCCCCCCTTTATGTTAGGTTTCCAAAAGAAGTGAATACGTTTTTTTTACAATATTTAATATTATTATTAGAATAAAATGGAAAAAACACATTTGTATTAATTTCGTCCAAAACGTGAAAATGTATGGTACAGTATAAACAATACTTTTATGATCTCAAGTGCAATACAGATTTTGCGGAATACTGCCATTAATTATTACTTTTTCTCATTTTTCCACAGATTCAATTTTATTTGTATCCAAATTTTTAACTGAAAGAGTTACAAAATCCTGCTTTCTTGCTACTTTCCGAATAAGTTCAAAACTATTGATATTTTCCTGATACTTTGACCTAATTTGTGATAGTGAAGATGAAAGCTGCTCATTTTAGTTGTCTATCTGTTGTTTAATAAACAGTTCATAATTGTTTAAATGCAACTTTTGACAAGAAAAAGCGATATTATGAGATAATAATTTTTTTAAACAAATAAAATGGTTTAAAAATTAGCAGTAGGTTAATAACTCTATGTATACCATTAAGCCATTTCCCTTTCAGGATAGGCGTGACACTACCCGATTCGGGTAGTGTTTCTAGGTGGATAGTTTTCTTGTAGTTATAAATAACTACAAGTTTGGGCTCACCACACCCATAATATGCCAACAGCACACAGTATTCTCGAATGGTCACCCATCCAAGTACTAACCGCGCCCAACGCTGCTTAACTTCAGTGATCTGACGAGAACTGGTTTTTTCATGAATTAGTATAAAGTAATGGAACTTATTGAAAACAGAAAAAAAAACTTTTCTTTAACTTTTTCCTGTCTAAGCATGAATTGAAGCAATTATAAACTGTTAAAACATTAAATAAGTAGATAACTAAAACAAAAAAGTTCACTCTTCACATTTGTAAATTAGGCCGAAGCATTAAAAAATACCATTAATTCGCGATATTATAAGATAATAAATTTTTAAACAAATACTAATGATTTAAACCGTAAGAAGTAACTTGGGAAAAGTAAGATTTAGGCTAAACTTTGTAATTTGTTAAAAAACAATGAAGAAACTACCCTTTCTAGCTTTTTTCTTTGCAAAGTTGGATTTAAACAAAAATAAATTGTTCATACAATAAAAAAAACAATAAAAATAAAAATATACACTCTGCATGTTTATTAAATAGACCACAGCATACATAATATTCCCCTAATTCGCGATATTCTATGAAAATAAAATTGTTCAAGTGCATAAAAATGGTTAAACAATTATAAATTTTTAAAAAATGCGTAAAATCTTGCAATTTATTCATTCCTAAGGACTTATGAAAAAAAATTCAAAAGTGATAATGCCTTTACTTTCTTATACATTTTCACGTTTTGGACGGAATTTACCAAAATGTATTTTTTCCCACACAAAGAAAAATATTCTGCTAAACTTACAGGATTTTCAGTTAGAATAGGGATAGCATAGATTTTCTGTGAAGATTACCGAATTTTCTGCAGAGCTCACAGAATTTTCAGTTATTTTATAAATTTACAGGTATTTTCTGTAACATTTACTGAACTTTTCTGTTAAATTGACATCTTCTTTAATTTAAAATCTAATCAAAAAGTCTGTAAATTTTACAGAAAGTATCCCTAAATTTGTAAAATTATTAAAAATTCAGTAAGCTCTGCAGAAAATTCGGTAAGCTTTATAGAAAGCCATGCTGTCCCTGTTTTAACTCAAAATCCTGTAACTTTAGCAGTTTCATTTTTCTCCGGGCATGTTATTCTTATGAAAAAATTCAGGGGGTGAGCGGGCCCTTAATATAAAAAAATACGTATTCACTTTTTTGGGTATCAAAAACAATGTAGGGGGGGGGGGCGGCAACAAAAATTCAAAACTTTTTTTATGAGTTACCCTAATAGCTGTATCTATAGCAATCTAGGATCCTACGATTCTATTATTAAATAAATTAGCTATTTAATATTGAGGAATAATGCTTGCTGCCAGAAAAAAGTTTAAAACTAATAGAGATATCATTTTATGTTTTCCGACGTAAAAACATTTTTCTCGTTAAAACTTTCAGATTTAAAGAACTCGAGTCAAAGCTTCTGGACTTTGGCCAACTACTTTTAGAGGCCCAAGAAAGTCATTACTTTAAGAAAAACGTCTTCGTTGAAATCACTGACCGTTATATGAGTTTCTGATATTTGCTCGATAATATATTAATGTCGCGCTTCGCGCTCGATACCTTTTAAAATTAAGGGCCAAAGTATCGACAACTGTAATTTGGTGATTTTGAATTCTCTTTTGTTAAAACTCTTTCGGATTTAACGAATACATTCTCATCACGTACCTCGTGCTTCGCACTTGATTTTGTACAAAACGCGAAATTTTCTACATTATTGTTCAACATTATTCTATCAAATGTATATTAAATTTATTTATGTACGTCGGCCTGTGACTGCTTATTTAGATATTGCAAAATAAAGTACGAATTGCATTTATCATGATTACTTTAATATTTGTTCCAGATTTTGCATTTAATGTTATCCTCAGCTACCGTGAAAATTTTATATCATTTCAATAAATGTATATTATTACAATTCATAATATGCATTGATATTAAAAACAGACGTATTTTCCTTGTATTGTTTTTATAATTGAAAAAAAGGGCGCATCCTATAAAAAAAACAATTTTGTTATTATGCATTTTATTGCAGCTTTTGTCGTTTGTCCGAAAATTTAATTGATTTTATTCTTAAATCAGTTTTTTACAAATGAAACAAAAACTACGCATCGCATTAAAAAGTGATTAATAACAAATTTGTAGATCTTTCTTGAATGCACAATTTTTGTTTCCTCAGCTGTTTTCGTATCTTGTATATTTGGACCGCAAAATGGAATTTTTGATTTTTCATTATTTTTTTGTGCGATAAAAATTTAAATTTTCGATCTTTCAAGAAAATTGAAAAAGTCTCATAACAATATTGTAGGGTGTTCAAAAAGAAACATTTTTTTCTCTTGACTTTTTTTCATATCGTGCGTCGTTTGGCTTAAAATTTTTATTTTCACTTGTTTTTCAGAATTTTGTAAATACTATAACTCCAGTAATTTTTCTTTTATCAAAAAAATTCATTGGGATAAATACCTCCTCCGATGAGAATGTAAATATCTTTGGTAAATTTCGAAGATTATTGATTCAGACATAATTTTCTTCAAATGTATAGAACAGGGTTTGCTCGCATTGCAGCACCTCTGGCGCTATCTAGGACCCCCTCCGTGAAGCTTATTGAAAGCATCGATAAAGCTGGTGAACAAATAAAAAATAATACTTTTTTTTTGAATATTTTCTGTTTAATACTTAGGACAAAATGTATACAATTAAAATAATTACAAGTTAACAAGTCCATATAATTTGTATACAATCATAATTTGACATGTCGACACAAAACGGAAAAAGTATGGCCATTCTTTAATGATCTGTCACTCAAAATTTACATTCGTGAAGTTTAAATCGCAAAACATGTGCATGCATGGAAGATTTATGCATATTGCTGAAGGGATGTGTAATACAATAATCTGTCAGAAATTATGAATTTTTTTTCAGAGCAGGTTCAAAACTCAGCTGAGAGGGAGCAGGTTTGTGAATTACGCGAAGAAGCCCTTCGGATAAATTAAATGATTTTCGCAAAAGTACCAGCCTCTATAGTAATATTTTTTTTCAAAAGTCCAATTTATTGATCACATAGCGTAGAAGAAGGGTTCTTACAGACCTTCGAATTTATAGACCCATTAAAATTGATTTAACTATCCTATTCTCTGTTACTTTAAACCGAGTTGAATTCAGCGAATTTTAATAATTTAAACAATAATTATGACTTTGTGTTAATTCACGTGTAAATCTTCAACAATGCGAGCATCAAGACGGACGGGCACCTGGCTTGGACGTCAAATCGAGAGCAGAAGGAAGAGAAGAGGCCTGGAGCCATGTCCGTCGTGTCAGTCCCGCTAATAAGTTTGAAATCCACATCAAGCGATTAATAATGCTTCAGCAATTCACTAAAAAGGAGCGATGCTCAGCGAGCAAAGTGGCTAAGCTGGCCCGAGGCCGCGGTGAAATAGAGGCCATGTTTGCTGTCGACAACAACTCTTCTTCTCTACTCTGACTTCGTGGCAGCAAGCGGACCACCTTTTACTAATAATCCTGCCATTTCCTTTTCAACGAGGCGCTGATCGAGTTATACTGGAACCAATTAATTTATTGCCCCTATAATATAAGACATTCAAGATTTATGTCTTTACTCTATAGCTGGCATATTTTTCATGCTACAACAACCAACAGGTTCGTTAGTTTATGCATGTTTGTGCTAAGTTATTTTCCAATAGAAGATGCAAGCATATGAGTCAGTAAGATACCCAAATTTATATATAATTGCTGATTATCATCACAGTTGAATGTAATGAACAACACATTTACTAGTTCTATCGTTTATGACAATGTTCGAGAGTAAGTTTCTGTTTTTTGTTTCAATAGATAAATCAAAATGAAGCGCATCTGTTCGTCTTACGTAAAGCTAAATTTTCAATTTTCAGTGAGTCTAATGGTTAATAAATAAGCGGGTATCTCTCCAATAATTAATAGGGCTTCTCACATAACAAGAATTGCCTCCAGGCTTTAACATGGCACCGCAAGTGGTGGCCGCAGTGGTGTAGACTCGCAAAGAGATAGCGATCGTAATTTATACACGGTGTCGGCGAGTTTGTAGCTTCCAATCTAAAAGCACGAATGAAGGTATGTATTTGCAATAATATACGTATCTGTTCATAAGAACAAATGACTGAAAATAAGAAAAGGAGAAAAGGCTTAATAGATGATATGTACATTAGCAGCGCAGCATGCCACTTTAAAGTAATTACATCATTTACCTCTTTGTGAAATACGCACATATGACGCTTTAAAGTGAAATTGAAAATCATTTACAAGTAAAAGTATTAATTAGCAAGACTCTAAATTCTACCGATAATTATAAAGCTTATCATTTTCTGCGTTTCAAAAGTTATTGTAATTATGCATTAATAATAAATCCGCGGTTTTATTGCAGTAAATAATGGCAGTATATGTTTTCATGAATTTAATAGTTAATTATATATTGCCTAACATTCGTAGATATGTATATGAAAGTAACAGCACATAACAGAATAATTTTATCTTTCAAAAATAAAAACAACTAGCATTTCTCATATGCAACCGTTTATAAAATGTACCCCAGAATAACGTTTCATGTTATTAGGCTTATCCTCATAGAAATACAAAAAGTGAAAAAGATGATAATCGTGCAATGATAATTGCGGTTGGTGATTTGACTCCTCGTCACATTAGAGAACGATCGTGAGAAACTACCTCCTTGAGCTGCCGTTAAATTTATCAAATGCATTAGCTAACGTATACATTCTGGTCGGTGGGATAATACATGAAATATTATATCATTGAACATTAACAGTAATACATTAATAAATTAAACCACAGGGCATTAGGTCCTGGTTTTAAGACAACTAGTAAGCACGGAAGTCATTTAGGAACAAAGCAGTTCAATGGAATAAAATGTCACTAGAAGTTTACAGTTTACAGTCTACAGTTTTACACTATCACTACTATTGGAAATAAAACTACAACATGGCTATTTATTTTGAATTGAAGGAAAATTGATAAAAGATAAAGAAAACTCGAGACTCTATAAGTGACGCGCTCTCGAATTTCTAATTTCTCGCCTAATTTCTCCCACGATTGCTGGCAGGGCACTCGCAATTTTCTGGTTTTCTTTCGTGAAACCCACTTTCTGTTGCTAAATATGACATACTAACGAAGGTGACAAATATTCGTTTTCCATTACTATATATTCCCTTAAAGATTCCTACAATATACTAAAATTTCTAATATATTCTTATTTTCTAACATACTCGCTACTATGACTGTATATTCTTTACACAATTACCCGAAGCAGAGACTAAGCACAAAATTGACGTGAAAAAACAAGCAACTTCAAAGTCAAAAGTTCAATAATAAAGGAATGTTCTTCCAAAATAGTATAAAGGCTTTCTTCTTGGTAGTCCAGAAGGCTTTAAACCATTTGGCCCGAATCGCATAGGTGTATATTTCAATGAACGACTCTTGTTAATCAATCTAGGTGTAAATCTTCACAAAGTCACCGTACATCACGGTTCACATAAAAACACACAAATTGAACAATAAACCAATAGAAAGAGTCGTACGCAAATTTACACCGACCATATCTACTAAGCAAAACTTCCACTTGGGTCCATGAGTATCTAGAAATCTTTTATTTCAGGTATCTATCACACCATTAGCACACTTCTTTACACACATTTTGTCCTTATACATCACTTTTCGCCACAGATCTTTATTCTAGAATACACCTTTGGCTTCCTTTATATCTACATCTTTTCATACAAGCTCTTGTATTTCAAAAATTCTTTTGTATTCCTCTTTTTCCAGATACTACTCTTAAATATGCTTGATTCACTAAACATTCATTAACAAATCTTTTGACCAAACCATCTAAACAAATGGCGTTAACTCTTATTATCCAGCGATTTTTCTACAACATGCTCTGATGGATCCAGATTTACAATTATTTTCTTTATTTATTTCTTAATAATCTGCGCATCTTCCAACAAAATAAAAATATCATCGCATAAGAATGATTCTTAGATCTCGATCTTAAATTAGGTCTGTTTTCATTCTTGGGCACCTAGTTTTCTTTACTTGACCAAACCAACAGCATGCATGCTATGTAGAGACCTTCTTGTTATGTTTCTGCAAATGCTTTTTTCATAGTACTGATCATGAAAAGCTGCTAGACTGAAAGGAGAATTTTAATTAATAATTTTTTCATTTTGTAATTTACTATAATGATGTAAATTAAATATAATTAATTAAGAACTAGTGAAGTAACCGACAGCGAGTAAACTTTATGTTTGAAGAACAAATATAACACGTGCGCTAATGGAACATGTCAATATTGAATGAGTTTCTTTGAAAGGCGGGTTTTCGAAGTTCCAACTTCAAAAATGCCCCCATGTCTCGTTTTTTAAACACGATGATTCATTTTGGGCCTAAAGTGTCGGGAATTCAATTGATTGATATGCCCGTATATGCCCCTATACAACTAAATGCCGACAAATTGGGCCCTTTTCTTATGGATCGTCACATATAGGAATAATAAAATATTTATTTGTGAAGCACGTACGTACCACGTAATCACTATTTAGAATCCTAACAACATTATAATACGCTGGGAAAATAAAAAATAAAAATTCTGTCGGACATGTATACTCAAAACATTTTTTTTGCCTTTAGGGGGTTTCTAACATCTAGTGGCAAAATGAAAAACAAAATTTTGTCAAGATCTGTATGCTGGAATTTTTTTTAGTTTGCTGTTAGAAGTTTCATAACATCTAGCTGCAAAATTAATAACGAAAACTTTTCAGATATGTATACTCTCGCTTTTTATTTTGCTGATAGAAGTTTCCCATAACCTAGCGGCAAAATAAACAAAAATTGAGCCGAATTTGTATACTCGATTTTTTTTATCTCGCCGCTACAAGTTTTCTAAAACCTAGCAGAACAATTGGAAAAAAATTTTGCCGGACCTACATACTTGACATTTTCTCATTCCCTCCCCCTCTGTACATCTCCTCTCTACTCTCTCCTTTGGCAACCAATCCATTGAAATAAATTCTAAATCCGCGTTAAATGAATGGCGGTGAAAGTACTTCTAAAAGCACTTTAGGCACGATTTTACGATACGCAACCCATGTATAAAGTTGGTTTTTCAAAATGCGCATGCGCGAAAATAGCTGTCGGTGCGTAAAATAACTACTTCACACACTGTGACGTTACTTTATTCAAAAAGCTACTTCATACTTATTTAGAGGAACATAAAGTACAACTTTAGAGATGAGTGTTGCAAAAACGTATTTTTCAAGTTTTCTAAGTATTTAATTTGTGGATTTAAAAATTGCAACAGATTAAAATTATATCTTGGAGTTAATATTTTGTAGATTATAGAATTACATTTGTCTCGACTATTGTGATAAATTGTAATATTATTATGAATATTATAATTGTTTATAAGCAATGTTGTGTACATTTGATAGAATTTCTTTAAGGCAATATTTTGCAATAGAAAAGAAAACATTCTATTAAAGTGACAGGTATTAATTTCAAAAAAGTAAAGGTGTCCTACGAGATTCATTTTAGAGAGATTTAATTAGTGATCCATTAAGAAATTTTTAATTTAAATTGCTGATACACGGTGGTTTCTCGAATCATTGTTTACAGGAGCTGTTTATTACCCTTAAAAGGCAGTAACGCTTGAGTAAAAATATTTCGACTTGAGTTGAACTTGATTCCACTTGATTGCGACTTCAAGATGGCCACGTCTGGCTCGCGGACAGGCGAGACTTCAGTCGTAGATTAAAATCTTATGTTTATGGTTGAATTTGTCGATAGGGGATACTTGCTGAGTCGATAAGAACTTCTCTTGAGTCAAGAAGTGTTATTGCAAGTCTTAATATACATACCGAATTTCTCTTAAAGAAAATTATATTTCTAATTTATGGTTTAGGCCTTTAGGGATAAGGAATGAGTTTAAAAATTGTTTTGGGTCAAAATGACAAAAGTTTCCCTATTTTAAATTTTATCGTCCATTACACTCCGACCTTTCAAAATATGGACCCCACCAGCAGGGCCTGCCATTTTCAAGAAAAAGGTATAGACTAAACAATTGACATATGCTAAGGATTGAAATTTAACAACGATAAGACTTGTAATTTTATAATCAATGATTTGTAAATTCAAAATTCAAAACGTCTCGAATGATTTTCTTATTCACATATCCTAGATGGCAATAACGTCGCTATCAAGGAATCTTCAGATAATACTCATGTTCAGATTTCTAGGAATTTTCTAGTGCTTTTGTCCCAAAAAAGAATTTTCATACTAGGGGGACAATTACGTAACTTTCCCACATTCCACATCCCACTTTCCACTTCCCACTTCCCACTTATCGCCTGCACAATTTTTTTAAAATTCACGCTCACGTCACCGTTAAATTTTGAAACGTCACTTATCACGAAAAATCAAGATAGGTGAAAAGTTAAAAGTGGATATTGGTTTGATACATGGATTATGAAAATTTCAAATCTGAATCACTCTCTACAATCATTTTTAATTATAAAGAATTTTGAATATCACACATAATGCAATTCAAACAACCTAGCCAGGTGTAAGACTAACACTATTATTAAAACTTGTTCGTTTTTTATACTCAGATCTGAAGTAGGTTAATTAATATTTCGCATTATTAATAATAGCCTTAGCATTGAAAGAATCTTGGCAGTGAATACAACTTTTTCATGTTTACCCTTTCCTATCTCTTAGTCGTCTTGAAGGCAAGTTATAAACTTCAAGCACTTGGCTCAGCGGTAGAATTGAATAATTTATCAAATCTGCACGGAAGGAGGGGGGGAGGCTCCGCGGTAGTGCGCCGCCTCAAATGTTGAAAAGACGCCGCCGCGGGTCCGCGGGCGCTTTTATAATTAGGCAACCAAACGAATTGCGGCTGACATCCATGTCGACTACCTAACTCAGGACTAACTAACGAGCCTTCGTTTCGTTCGATCGCTCGCCAATAAATCAACAGTTCGTATCTCCACCATTATCGTAAATCTTTTACGCCGCTGGAAGCTGGCGTATCGGTGTGTATGTGCGCGCGCTTTTTACGCGGATAAACCTTTCATTTAGCTATTTACATCCTTCATAAATCACGCGAATTTGCCCAGGCACGCACAGTGACGTTTTAGATTCACTCGTACATTTTCCACAAGAGCTTCAGCATGTTCGTTGTTTCGTTGTTTGACACCATCTTACACATGCATGTACGCCATAGACGGCAAGTCAACCGAAATCATAAGTTTAAGTCGCGAAAAAATCTTTTCATTTTAAATCCGTGATCACATTCTAATCGCTGCAAAATCACAGCCCGGGAGTTCACGACAATTTGGCTTTGATTTGATTCCTTCGGGGCCAAAACTGAAACCGCAATGATATGGTTGTATATATATATATATATATATATTTGAAAAAAGGGGCTAAACAACCACCACAGGGTCCCACGGAGAGCAACTGCCATCTAAAAAATGACACTGGCTCCCAGTAGAACCGCGGTAAATCACACTTAATGCCACGTCTCACAACCGTGGGATGGGTGTTCACAGGGCACGATGAAATCACAACGACACGCCGGCGAAACCCTCGTGTGTCTTGAGGACACGAAGCGACCGAGAATTCGATCACGAATATAGTTCATTTCTCAAAGTCTTGGAGAACGATGTCAGGCCTCGAGTGTGCAACGGAGACTGCTGTCCGAAAATCGTAGTTCCAGAAAATTTGGCACTTCTCCTCTTGGACAATTGACTCTATCTCCGCAAGAGCCGTAAGACCGACAAAGATTGTAATAAAGCACTCTTAGGGTAGCATTATATCTGTAGATATACGTCGTTCCCGCGTGGTTGGGACACACCGATAGTATGTGTTCTAGGTACTCAGCGTATGCATGACACGCTCTGCACCTATCGCTGGGAACTTCTTGACATAAAATGCGATCGCGGTATGCTAAGGTGGAAATGACACCGTCCTTGTATGCGAAAATAAAACCCTCTGTACCTGAATTAAGTCCTGATGATCTGAGGAAAGCAAAAGTTTTCTTCTTCGACAAGGACTGTTCTTCTACATTTCTGTGAAAGTTTCCGTGCATTTTCTTGTCGAGTAGCTCTTGGTGACATTTTTCAACCTCTGCTTTCTTCACTTTGGCTTTTAGAAGTCAAGCATCTAGATGAAGTAATGCACTCTCCTCACTTCTGATGCTAAAATTCAGGACAAGGGTCTCGGCCGCTTGGTCCACGGCTTTGTAAAGGAACGCTCCTTCGCCAATCATCTCGTGGTTCCTGACCATTTTTAGGAGAGGATCTCTGCCATTCGCAACAATGTAAGCTGTACTTAGAACAATTCGTTTATGACGACACTGGAGATTCAGAAGGCCACGTCCGCCTTAACGGCGTATAATGTATAATCGCGGAACTGACGAATTGATATGCAAGCTTTTATGCATATGCATGGTCTTACGTGTGGTGATATCAAGGGCCTTATGCTCGTTCTTCGTCCATTGAACCACCCCAAACGAGTAGAGTAGAACCGGGACGGTGAGCATGTTAGTCGCAGATACCTTGTTCAACGCCGACAGATTGGAAGACCAAATCTGTCGAAGAAGATGCTTGCATTTGCTTCGGAGAGACTCCTTCACTGATGTTACGTCCTGAATGCGGCTTTGAGGCACGCCCAGGTATGTATAGGTCTTTCCAGTATTAAGATGTCTAATAACACTTATATCCACAAGCTCAGGGTACTTGGGAACGCCAGTAATCTTTCCTTTCTTTAGATTAATTTTGGCACACTTTTTCAAACCAAAGTGCATCCCAATCTCTTCTGTGTACTTCTTGACGATATTTAAAGTAGCTTGAAGTTTTCTTTTACCAGAGGCATAGATCTTCAGGTCATCCATATAAAATACATGAGTGACCTTATGCTCGCACTGATTAGTGTCGCCACAGAGGTATCCAGAAGAATTTCGTAGTGCGAGAGATAGATGCAGAAGTGTGATGCAAAACAGCAAAGGACTCATAGTATCGCCGTGAAAGACGCCCCTCTGGAAGGTGACGTTCTAATCTAGTTTTCCAAAGAGGCATCAATCTCTCTATGCATCTCACTATGTGTGGATGCACCTTCAAGTTTTCTAACAGACAGATGATAAGTCTATGAGAGGTTGAATAGAAAGCTTTCCGGTAGTCAATCCAGGCCATTGACAGGACGCGCTGATGGGCCGCAGCGTCTTTACAGACACGCCTGCCAATTAGCAGGTTCTCTCGACAGCCTGCTACACCTTTTTTCGAGCCACGTTGTTCATACATCTCTCGCCACACATACTAAATTCGTCGAACAATCCTCTTGTTTAGGACAGCTGTGAAGATCTTATACAGTGTGTTCAAACAAGTCATGGGCTTGTAATTCTCTGGGTTAGACAAGATGGCTTCTTGCGGCAGCAGTATAGTGCGTCCTAACACCAGCCACTGCGGAATAGGCGTCATCGACTTTAAATATGAGGTGAATATGCGGGCCAAATTTTGTTGTGTAAAAGTAAACTTCTTCCACCAGAAGTTCTTGATACAATCTGGTCCAGCAGCGGAAAAGTTCTTCGTGCCTCTAAGTGCTTTTTTCACCTCTTCGGCAGTGATTGTTGGGCATTCCTTCTCAGATTTTATGAGGTTGTCGCAAAACTCCTTGAAGCGAATGATATTGTCAGTATCTTCTTTCAACTTTAGTGTTTTCGGGATCTTGTATACCTCTCTCCAAAAACTCTCTACCTCCTTGGGCTTGGGTGGATTTTTTACAGAAACAGGGAGATAGCTAAAGAGGCGCGATGGGTCAGCGAGAAACTGTTGATTCTCCCTGATCCATCTCTCCCTCTTCTGTATTCTCCTCCTTGAGTCAGATAACAGCCGTATTTTGTCAACAATATGCTGCTTGATTGTCAGCAGCTTTGACTTGTTCAGTGTGTTATTTAAAATCCTGAGTTCTTGGGCGAAATTTCGAACCCTTTTCGTGAACGGTCTACCAGATGTTATGTAGTCAATCACACATTGAACACGGGACGCATTCTGTCTTGCCCATCCAATCTTTTTGTACAGTTGATGCAAGCGTCTTTTGGTCTTTTGATCCATCGTCGGTTTTAGCCTTCGATTTGACTCAGCCATATCTCTCGCAGCACCATAAACTGAGCAATTGATGGTCGAGAGGTCGGACTCTCGCGAGATATCTCCACGAAGGGAGGCATCCATTTCAGCCAGATCTTGGGGCTAAGGAGGAATTCGCATGTTAATGTTCCTCCTTGTCCTGAAATCGCGATCATCTCTCAGAAGGTGCCTGCTTTCCGCGGTTGGTTTTAATGTCGCTTCCTCATCTTCGTCCGCAGCTTGATCAAGCAGTGGTTGGGGAAGCGCTCCGCGTACATATCCATTTTTCCGGAGGTAGTCGGTTTAATTTCGCAAAGACTGATGCGAAATGTGCTGAAGCTCTGGGTGTTTCTGGCACCACAGAGTTTGCATACGCGCCATAAAGCCTTGGTTAATAGGGATAATTCTGGCATTGTAGCAGTCTAGAAAGTCATCCCTCAGTTGATCCGTCCACTCAATGTGGGCGTTTCGCCGGTTCGTCGTCGTGTTTCCATCTAAATCATTTTCAGCACCCCGAACTCTAGGATGATTGGCACTGTTTGCCGACCCATTGCCGGGTGCGCTGTGCATTCGATCGTTTCGAACCGCATCTACAACTTTTTGGTGTTTTGGTGGTGTCATTGTTGTTCCCACGAGCAGCTAGGGAAAGAGTTCGTCCATCCTTGTAGAGCCTCGCGTGCAAGGATAAGGCTGCATACTCTGAGAGGTCGCCCGGTATCCCAGAGTCACCATTTAAGGTAGTTTCCGAGTCCCACACTCGTACAAATATTCGAGTCCCGTGGGGTGCCTGTCATTGTATGTTGTATTGAAAAAATTTCATGGTCCCGCATACTCAATATTTTAATGCACCCCTGGTTTAGAATTCGTAGTGTGTGTGTATATGTATAGTCACCAATCCTATGCCAGCGGCAGATTCGTAGATCGTGAAACGTCGCAATTTGAAACTAATCATACTGGCCAACTGTGTGTATGTGTGTGTGTGAGTGTATCGAGTTCTTGCAACAAGCAAAGCAGGAGAGAGGGGACAGCGTTGCCGGATCGCGAATCTTTGACGTTTATGCCTTTGAAAGTAATTAAAATTTCAATGTTTTCCATTCGATTATCTAGAAAAGTACATGGTGAAGAGATTTTATTATTTTTCTGACATATTTGTATTTTCAAGCAGCACAAGTTGACACGTTCTTTTAATTTCTCTACCAGAGCGTTTTATTACTACAAATTAAAATATGGAGAGTGCCTGTGCATTGCCCATGCATTCTGTGTTAAAGTAGTCATCTTTAACATTAATTATCTCGACATCAGTGTGGTAGCAAAATTTTAAATTAATTTAGCATATAAAAAAACATTCTACTCGAAATATAAGCTTGACTTTAAACAATTCTACCAGAGATCGATTTTTTCGGAAACCACCTTAAGACACCTCACCCAGGTGCCATTCAGCTTTCGGCACGGTTGTTACGCCTCCGCTTGGGGGTTATTCCTTCAGGACCATCCCTGGACACTTTTCCGCGACTGCTCATTAATTATTGTAACCATGCTCAGCAGAAACCCTTGGTACAGGGACCCTCTATCGACGCATTCGACGCATTTCGACGCATTCGGTGGCTTTGTCATAGGCCCTTCAGTTCTATTCCAAAGGAATCGAAACCGAGATATATATATATATATATATATATATATATATATATTTGTGTATATATATACACTACCGTCGGAAATTGTCGGTACGATCAGCGAATGTATTATTAAAAATCACTGCTGACTTTGAAACTTTGAAACTTTGACTCGTTCAAAAGTGGAGCGAGCAACTTTTTTAAACAACCGTTAAAAAGCTTATGGAATTACGCATCAACTGATCCCTAATAGAGGTATCTTTGAGCTTCTGGAGAGAATATACTGCGTGAGAAGTAAACAAAAAATTCAAGAATTTCTGGAATATTGTATCTCGACTTCAGCTTGTGGCATGACCTAGGAAAGTTTTGGCAAAAATCTCAAATTCATAACAATTAGTCTTTCAAGTCTCTTCTTAATTTTAAGCAAATAAAACCTGAACAATCTTTACGCGTTCTCGAGATACGACTAAAAATGTCCAAGCGTATCTGCGCCGAATTTCAGTCGCTTTAGCAGCGAGTTTGGCCGTCTGCGGTGCTCGCCGACTGAGACTCGTCGCAGACACGCTTGGACATTTATTGTCTTATCTTGGGAACCCCTTAATATTTTTCATGTTTTATTATCTCAAATTAATGATGAGACTTCAAAGACTAAGTAATATGAATTAACGTTCTTTGCGAAAACTTTCCTAGGTCATGCCAAAGCTTGAATTTGAGGGACAAAATTCGAGAAATTCTTGAATTTTGTTTAAAAAACTTCTCACGCTTTTCAACGGTTTTTTAAAAACGTTTCTTGCTCCTTTTTTGAAGGAGTAATCACGTTTCAAAGTCAGCAGTGATTTTTAATAGTACTTTCGCTGATCGTACCGACAATTTCCCACGGTGGTGTATAAAGGGTTAAACAACCACCGCGGGGTTCCACTGGAAGCAATTGCAATCCAAAAATGACACCGGCTTCCAGCAGAACCGCGGATAATCAAACCTATGGTCACTTTTTGCATAAGTCATAGCGACATGAAGCTGCCTACCTCTCCAAAAATGGATATGTACGCAAAGCGCTTCCCCAATCCCGTCGTGGACATCAGGACCAGCCGAAAAAAGCATGCACCTTCTGAGAGATGATCGCGATTTCAACAAAAGGAGGAACGTTAACATCCAGGTTTCTCCTAAGCCCCAAGATCTGGCTGAAATGGATGTCTGCCTTCGTGAGGATAAATCGGAGGAGTCCGAACTCTGGACCATCAATTTTTCAGTTTGTCGTGCGGCGAGAGCTTTGGCTGATTCAAATCGAAGGCTAAAGTCGACGATGGATCAAAAGACCAAAAGACGCTTGCATCAACTGAACAAGAAGTTTAGATGGGCAAGACAGAATTCGTCCCGTGTTCAGTGTGTGATTGACTATATAACATCTGGCAGACCGTTCACGAAAAGGGTTCGAAAGTCTGCCTTAAAACTGAGGATCTAAAATCACACACTGAACAAGTGAAAGCTGCTGACAATGAAGCAGCATATTGTTATCAAAATACTGGTTTTATCTAACGCAAGGAGGAAAATAATGAAGAAAGAGAGATGTGTCACAGAGAATCAACAGTTACTCGCTGATCTATCGAGCCTCTTCAGCAAACTCCCTGTTTCTATTAAAAATCCACCCAAGTCCAACGAAGGAGAGACTTTTTAGATAGAGATATACATGATCCCGGAGACACTGAAGTTGAAAGAAAATAAAAAAAGCACTTAAGCGCACGAAGAACTTTTCCGTTGCAGAACCAGATGGTATCAAGAACTTCTGGTGGAAGAAGATGCACTATACCTATACTGAAAAAGGCAACTTGCTCAACCCTGAGAATTACAGGGAAGTAACTTGTTTGAACACGCTGTATAAAATCTTTACGGCTCTCCTAAACAGCAACGTTGTTTAAAGAATTGAGCCTGTGTGGAGAGATATTCTTGAAACAACGTGGCTTGAAAAAAGGTGTAGCAGGCTGCCGAGAGAACCTGCTAATTGACAGGTGCGTCTGCAAAGATGCAGCAGCCCATCAACGCGTACTGTCAATGGCCTGGATTGACTACTGAAAAGCTTTCTATTCAACTATACATAGACTTATCATCTGTCTGTTGGAAAGCTTGAAGGTTCATCCACACATAGTGAGATGCATAGAGAGATTGATGCCACTTTGGTAAACTGGATTTACTCTATCATCTGGAAATTATCGTGTGACAACGAACAACGTCACCTTCCGGAAGGGCGTCTTTCAGGGAAATACCATAAGCCCTCTGCTCTTTTGCATCACACTTCTGCCTCTATCTCTCGCATTACGCAATTCTTCTGGATACCTCTGCGGCTTCAACTTGCTTTAAAAATCGTCAAGAAGGAAACAGGAGAGATTGGTATGGATTTTGGATTGGACAAGTGTGCCAAAATTATTCTAAAAAACGGAAAGATTATTGGCATTTCCGAAGACCCTTAGCTTGTGGCTATATGTATTATTAGACATCTTGACACTGGAGATACCTATACATACCTTGACGTGCCTCAAAGCCGTATTCAAAATTAACATCAGTGTCACTCCGAGTCTCTCCGAAGCAGATACAAGCATCTTCTTTGACAGATTTGTCTTCAAACTGGTCGGCGTTGAACAAGGTATCGGCGACTAGCATGCTTGCCGTCCAGGTTCTACTCTACTTGTTCGGGGTGGTTTAATGGACGAAGAACGAGCTTACGGCCCTTAATATCGCCACGCGTGAGATCATGCATATATGCATATGAGCTTGCATATTAATTCGTCCGTTCCGCGATTATGCATCTCACGCCGGTAAGGCGGACGCGGAATTCTGAATCTTCAATATCTTCATAACCGAATTGTTCTGAGTACAGCTTACATCGTTGCGAATGGCAGAGTTCCTCTCCTAAAAATAGTCAGGAAACACGAGATGATTGGAAAAGGAGCGTTCCTTTACACAGCTGCGCAGCAAGCGGCCGAGACCCTTGGCCTAAATTTCAACATCAGAAATGAGGAAAGTGCAACACTCCATCAAGATGCCTCACTTCTAAAAGCCGAATTAAAGAAAGCAGAGGTTGCGAAATTCCACAAATTCCACTCGACAAGAAAATACAGGGAAACTTTCACAGAAATGTAGAAAATCGGTCCTTGTCAAAGGAGCAAGCTTTTGCTTTTCTCATATCATTAGAACTTAATTCAGGCACAGAGGGTTACATTTTCGCATGCCAGGACGGTGTCATTTCCACCGTAGCATACCGTGACCGCATTTTATGTCAAGAAGTTCCCAGTGATAGGTGCAGAGCGTGTCATGCACACGCTGAGTACCTAGAACACATACTATCGGGGTGTCCGAGCTACGCAGGAACGACGTACATCTATAGACAATTGTCCAAAACGAGACGCGCCAAATTTTCTGGAATTACGATTTTCGGACAGCAGTCTCCGTTGCACACTCGAGGCCTGACATCGTTCTCCAAGACTTCGAGAAACGAACTATATTGGTGATCGAATTCTCGGCTCCGTCCAAATACATCACTGCCAAAGAGAAAGAAACGGAGGAGAGGTATCAAGATCTTAAAAGACAGCTGCAATCACTGTACCCAGAATATTCGGTACAAGTAATTGTCCTTGCGATAGGTGCTCTCGGAGGTGCGAAACTATCACTGGTTCGTAACCTTAAAGCCATACCCGCGTGCCAAAAATATGCCAAGGCACTTGCGAGATGGATGCAGAAGGCTGTCATCCTTGGGTCCTTCGAGTCCTCAAGACACACGAGGGCTTCGCCGGTCTGTCGTTGTGATTTCATCGTGCCATGTGACCCCCGAGCTCACGGTCGCGGTCGTGAGACGTGGCTCTATGTGTGATTTACCGTGGTTCTACCACGGTAGAATTTTTAGATAACAGTTGCTCCCAGCCGGACACTCCGGTTGTTGTTTAACCCTTCTTTTGAATTATATATAATAGTATGTGGAAAAGTTGCCATATGATGATTGAACTACTAAACCGCTGTGATCCCTGCTTTTTGGGTCCTTCATCTTGAATTTTGAATTTTTTATGTAATATTTAGAATCTGTGATTCAAAAAAACCCTTTGAAATTATTTTTAAAATCCTAATATCTAAAATATTAAATTCTACTGTTGATTTTTATCTTTTTCAACTCAATGCATGTGATATCAGTGAACTTCGAATATTTGAAAAATGTTGTGAATATTATTTGCCAATTTTTTATTTTAAATTTGTAATTTGGAACAGATGAGTGACAGGACATTTTGCTTATTTTTTTATTTATAATTTCTAAATGAAGTCGTCTAAGATGTTTGAAGATGACTAAATTTTGCTTTTATATGAGTACTTTAAAGAGATTTTTATAATCACCCTTATCTGAATAGCCTCCTAGTCTATTTCTCCAATTAACGCATAGATAGGGCAACTTGGGAACCGCTCATGAGCAATAAAGATATGAATGAAAATTGAATGATGAATGATGAAATTGAGGCAGCCTAAAAAGAAAAGAAAGAAGCGCACAACAAAACGCTGAACATGACAGGTCTTAGCGATGAGGAGAGAAATAGGCTCAAAAATGATTACAGGCACAAAAATAGGTAAAGTTAAACGACTAGTCAAAGAGAGTAAAGAGAAAATCAGAGCAGAAGAAGAGAACAAAATACAAAACTGCTTTGAAGGAATTATGAAACTATTATACAAACAGTTGAAGGAAAGTAAAAGTACAGAGTTTACCAGCATGAGAAACAGCAAAGGTGAAATGCTATATGATATAGACGGGATAGTAGACGCTTCAAAAGACTCTTTTAAAGAATTATTAGGAGGTAAAGATATAGGGCAACAGAACTGCGACATAGAACATGATGCATTAAAAAACCCAATTGAAAAAGTCTGCTTCACTGAGGTTAGAGATATAATTAAGAACTTAAAAAACGGTAAGGCTGCTGGCGTAGACAGTATTAGCGCTGAAATGCTTAAATACGGTGGCGAGTATATACCTCACAGGTTGTGCGAATTGATAAATTTATGTATCGAGATGGGAGAAGTCCCATACGATTGGAGAAAAGCGATTATTGTACCAATATACAAAAGAAAGGGAGATAAAAGCAATTGCAGTAATTACAGAGGTATCAGCTTACTAAGTACCGTATGCAAAATATACTCAAAAATACTCATTCGCAGGGTAATGAAAATTACAGAAGAAAAGATATGGGAAGTCCAAAGTGGATTTATGCCAGGAAGATCATGTACAGATCAGATATTTAGTTTAAGACAGATCACAGAAAAAAGCTTAAGAGTAGGAAAGAAAGTTTTCTGTGTATTTGTTGACCTAGAAATAGCATTTGACAATGTAAATAGAAGTAAACTTTGGGAAGTCCTTAAAGAGTACGGAGTCAATGGATGGCTCCTACAAGCAATAAAATCAATATATACAGGTAGTAAAGCGAGTGTAAGAGTAAATGGGAAACTGAGTGACTGGTTCGATATTATGCAAGGCGTGAAACAAGGATGCGTTATGTTCTCATGGCTATTTATCATATTTATGGATAAGTGTCTGAGAATGGCCCTCTTCGACGAAGAAGGTGTAGATCTCGAAACAGTGAAGGTACGTGGGTTAGCTTTCGCAGATGACAAGATTATTATGGCAGAATCAATCGAGGACTTGCAAAGAATGTTGAATAAACTTAATACAAGCATGAAGAACATGTGCCTTAAAATTAACGTAAATAAAACAAAAATCATGGTGTTTGAGGGAAAAACTGAGAAAACAAGGTGCAACATTGTCCTAAATGATGAGAGATTAGAACAAGTTGACAAGTACGTATATCTGGGTAGCCTATTCACTAGCGACGGAAAAATAGATAGTTAGATAGGCGCATAAATAAGGGTAAGCAGGTTATCGGTAGAGCAGGGTCCATTCTCAGAAATAAAAAAATATCAAAAAAAGCTAAAATGGCCATACATAATTATATATTCGTACCGACTGTACTATACGGTAGCGAGACATGGACCTGCCAAGAGAAGGACAGGAGTAAAATTAACGCGATTGGCATGAAACCTCTTCGCACAATATGCGGAAAAACACTGATGGACAAAGTTCGAAACGAGACAATCCTCAAAGAATGAGTGCAAAAGAGACAATAGTTGACACATGGGAAAGAAATCTGTTAAGATAGTTCGGACATGTTGAAAGAATGGAAGATGAACGACTGACCAAACAAGTGTATAAAGGTAAAGTAAATTGCAGAATGCCCAGCGGCAGACCTCCAAAAGAATGGTTAGAATCTGTGAATGAGACACTAATCCGAAGAGACATAAGAAGCCATAGAAACACGAGAGCCTGCATAAAAAATGCATGGACGTGAAGGAAGCTAGAGTAGTATGCCAGGACGGAAAAGTGTGGCGACAAATAGTTTGTAAACAGAGTGACAATAGAGTGAATGACGCCTGAAACAAAGACCTTGGATACTAAATGGGCCCAAGTGGGGAACCACACATAACAATTTTGTGAGGCTCTTCACCTGGGGTGATCGCTAGAGAGATTGATCAGCAACCTGGGTCGGAGCTTAATGGTATAAAGGCTTAATAGTATAATAATAATAATATTCACTTATTTTACTTTAATTGCAACTCAAGAGTAGGAAAATTAGACTGAGTTTGTTGATTTCCATAAAGTTAAAAAAGAGGGGGAGAGGGGTTTTGAATCTGAAAATACGAATTTTGTGCAAAAATTCAAAAAAGCAACCTAATTTTTGGAAATTCTGTTTAATTTTTAGATTTCCATGAAAGTCAGTACAAGGAGGTTTTTCAAGTCAAAGAATATGAATTTGGGTTCAAAATTCAAAAAATAAAAATACCGTCTTAAATTTCGAAACTTTTGTCAAATTAGTGGATTTTCATGAAAGTCAGTAAGAGAAGGTTTTTTGAGTCACAGCACACAAATTGAAGGCCTGAATTCTAAAAGTGGACTTGGTAGATTCTCATGAAAGTTGAGTACGAGAGAATTTATCGAATTACAGATAACAGAATGTTGACTGGTTAATTTGAAAATTGTATCTAATTGGTAGGTTTCCGTGAATTTGATAACGAGTGGAGTTTTTTGAGTCTCAAAATACGAATATTTACCCCAAATTTGTATTCTGGAGCTCGAAAAACCCCCTTGTACTGACTTTCATGGAAAGCTACCCAATTATTATAATTTTGAACATTTGTGTAAAATTTTAGACATTTTTAAATTTTTTCCCAAATTTTTACCCAAAAAATTAGGGTTTCTGATCCCTGATTTGTACAGAAATTTATACATAATACTTCGTGAATATTCAGGTCTCTTTGTTGGTTAAAAGAACTTTTACTTTGAAGTGTATACACTCTGCAGAAATACACAAAACAATGTCTCCCAGATGCAAAAAGGAATTTGGAATAATCTTAGATGGTAATAAAGTATATAGCATATACTTAAGATGTTTGTCTTCCCTGTGTGGGATGCCTGAAATATGTGCAACTAAAAGCGACAGCACCCTGCTGAGCTGAACACATTCACCACGTCAGCTATATTATGAATGTAAACTCTCTATAATAAGGCAATCATTTTTATTGATAGGTCATAATAACATAAATGAACGCCACCGGTATGAGATAATTAGGGTCTTATAAATATGTAAAAAGTCAGCAGGCTTTAATATTAACGATATGTTAATCTTTTTGTTAAACGAGTTCTTCCACTTTATTTAATTATAGCTATTTGAGCTTTCTTTCCATATCATCCGGTACATAAGTCTACATACTTCCATAATTTCAGAATAATGTTGAACATACTCATTTGAAATTAAATGGAATTCGATAATTATCATTTTTACTTTCTTTCAGTTCTCGCAAGAAAATATTTCGAAAGATAATAATTTAGAAGATTCAAAAGTATATATATATATATATATATATATATATATATATATATATATATATATATTAAATTACCCTGCGGTAATTTTTCGGCGTCTGCACTAATCTGAACTGATCTAAACTACAGTTTGAATTTTACGGTCGATAACTATAGTGTTATCATACCATGAGGGATAAGTGATCACCTGATGGTAACAATGCGAGAAAATACCTTCTGCGATAAGTCATCAAAGATTAGAGTCTAAAAATCTTTCAGTTCAATTTTTTAACAGATTATTGCAGAATTATTTTTAAAGTTATAATATTACAATAACAAAGTACAAGAAAAGTTCCTAAATGATAATTGGACAATTATAGAAATCTACCTTATCCACACATGGCAAGAAGAAAAACTGTTTTTAAATAGAATAAAACTCTCTGAATAATAAACTCCGTTAGTGAGAATAACCGATTACATCAGTTAAAATCACATTTTAGCCTAAAAATCGTAAAAGCGATATTAAACATAATAGAGAGAAAGAGCGCACCTTGCGCATGCGTCGAAACTTTTATCCTAAGAAGCTTTCCGGCTTATTGCATACAATTATTATAATCATCAATAAAATGTATGATGACCTCTTTTTATCATATGCATCCTTCAATTTCCAATACTATTGAAACTCTACTCGAAGTTCAAACGGAAACTTATTTCAAGTGCAATAGCATTGACTCGTCGTTTCAGTATACAGAATCGAATCTAAAGGGTGGCGAAACCGGCATTCGCCCCCAACCCCCCCCCCCAGGATTTTTCACTTACATCCACTTTTTTCTTGTTCATTATACAAAGTATTACTATTTGAAAAATTGAGAAATATCATACAATAAAGCCACATTCGTAGTAGTCATATTCATGAGTACGACAGAGCCGCTCTTATGCGTCATCTACACGGAGAGACTTTTGATATCAATATTGGTTCATTCTATATATATAATTAGAATAAAATGTAAAAATTTAGGGATAATCGAGGTACTGTTATAAAGATTCCTACTATAATAAGAGATGATGGTATTTCTGTATGTATTATTATAAACATGAGCGAGCAAAAATTAGTATTCACGTTTAGAAAAAGTCTTATTTACTGTTTGAAAATTGCATGTGTGAAAAAGCGATAATGGTCAATAACCAGTTTTCTAAAGAATATCGTGAAAAGTAAGTATTTTAAGTAACATAAGTTATAAGAAATGTACGAAATTATAATATTCTTAAATAAGAATGCGTATTGAAATGAGAGACACTAGTAATATCTCCATCCGGGATTTTCGAGAATTTTGAAAGACTATACTAAAAATGCCCGAAGGTTTCCGAGCTGTTCCGTCTATAGCCCAGTACGCGGCGATCAGACCATCCGACCGACTGTACCCGGTTCATGATCTGCGTTTTCCCGGCAAAATTCTCCAATCATACGTGTGTTTGTGGTATTCAAATGTTTGTAATTAGCGCAGTGTGAATTGAAGCTTAAACAAATTTTAATTCGGAAATTTTTCATTCAAACTCTCAATAATTGACACATATAAAATAGGAGCTTTTAACACTTTTCAATTGAGATCACCTCGCGCTTTACGCTCGGCTCCTCTAGATTTTTGAACTTCGTGTTCGACTTCGATGAAAAGAAAAAGTTTGTTTGCAAATATTATAAAATTATCAAAATCTCTACATATTAAGTGATTGTTAAATTTGTTTTTATTTTAGACTGAAAAGGAACTTTATTTACTCAAGGTTCTATCGACCTTCAGGAACACATTCTCATCCAGACACTCGCGCTTCGCGCTCGATATTTTATTTGAAAATCATTTGAACCGTATGATAGAAACAAAAAAGTTTGAGTGCACTTACGGCGTGCGATTTGGTAAATACACTGAGCGCGCACTTTGTGCTTCGTGATATATGTTCTTCATATACAAATTACTAAATTTGTATTTCATTTTAAATGAAAAGTAATGATATAATTCAGGCGACAAATTTTATTAGTTAACATTTTATTTTAGCTTGTGTCGCTTATCAAAAAAGTTAATTTTTTCATTTTGAATATATTCTTACCACAAAAATTGATTACGGGTTTGTAAGTCTTTTTTTAATGCAAAATTTTTGTTCATTTATATGTTTTCGTACCTTGCATTGTTTTTTCAAAAATTTGATTTTTTTTACTGTCAATGTTATTTTCACGAATAAAACAAAAACCACGCATCCTATCGAAACAAATTTTGTTTCGGTCATTTTTTCGTAGCTGGTAATATTCGTCT
>CAKNYM010052201.1:58359-70854 GCA_932195095.1 Andricus curvator | reverse complement strand
TCTTGCATAGTTTGACAGCAAAATGGCTTTTTTGATTTTTCATTAATTTTTTGTGCGATCAAAATTTGAATTTTTTATTTTTCAAAAAATTCAAAAAGTTGTTATGAAAATATTATAGGGTGTTCAGGAATCAACGTTTTTCTCCTCTTGACTTTTTTTCATATCGTGCGTTTTTCGGCTTAAAATGTTCATTTTAGTTTGTTTTTTGGAATTTTGAAAATGCTATAACTCCAGTAATTTTTTTTTTACCACAAAAAGTCATTAGAATATTTTGTTCGTCATTTTGCGTACTACTAATAACCGTACATAGAATTTTCAAATCTTCAAAAAAAGTGGTCTCAAAAATTTTCAAAATGTGCTCACTTTTTGGATTTTCATCCAAAATAGCTGGTTAACGAACTCGTTCTCTATTTTTCGGCCATAAAAATTTGTGCCGAAGCTCAATCAAATCTGATCATTTTTTCGAAAGTTATCGTGGCTACAGACAGACAGACAGACAGACAGACAGACAGACAGACAGACAGACAGACAGACAGACAGACAGACAGACAGACAGACAGACAGCCAGACAGACAGACTACAGACAGACAGACAGACACCTTCGTAAAAATCGTTTTTTCTGACTCAGGAGGTCTCAAAACGTGGAGATTTGATGAAAACCGACTATGTCAAATTTTACATAAAACCAATACCTTCTCATTAGAATGAGAATGTAAAAAACAATCAAAATAAAATAAGTGCCTCTTCCTATTTAGAAAAACTTGAAAACACAAATTTCCTCCCTTCCAGTCCTACAAGAACCTTAAAAATAGAAATGTCCCTCTTTCAATTCAGAAAAAATTTAAAATGAAAATTTTCTCCCCACCTAATTGATAAAAAAATATTTTTTTAAATTAGCCTCTTGCAGTTTAGAAAAAATTAAACATAAAGAATTCTTTCTGGAAAAACAATAAAAATCTAGAAAAGAAAAAAATGGCCTCTTCAAATTAAAAAAAATTGCATCCCCTGTAACTCAATAATAACTTTAAAAATATAAAATGGACTGCCAATTAAAAAAGAATTAAGAAATAAAATTTCTTCTTTGCAACTTTGATAAAAATGTTGCAAATACAAAATTTCCCAGTCTTCCAGTCACTTCACTTTCTTTTAAAATTAGTATTGTTAAATTCATAAGGTGTTTTATACATAAATCCATTTAAGCCTAATTATTTTAATTTTTATCGTTTCAAATTATTAATTTTCAATTGTTATTTAACGTTACAATAACAACCGTAACGTTGAAAGATTAAATTTTTCATTCTGAAATTTCAATCATTCAAGGCTTTCTATTTGAAACAATTCAGTTTCATAGTGTTTAGTTTTGAATATTTGATTTATAATTGCTCACTTTTTAATTGTTTAAATTAAAAGTTTCAAACTGAATACATTAAAAACGTAATATTTTAGACTGAAACAATATTTGAATAGTATTTCAAATTGAATGAAAGCGTTTAATCATGAATATATTAATTTTAAGTTATTTTTACATTGGAAACAGTTTATAAAGTTTCAATCAGATATTTCGATTTCCTTAATTATTAAGGCTTTCGTATTGAAAAACTTGAATTTTCAACGTTAAAATTGGTGAATTGTTTAACTTTGAACAGATTTAGAATCGTATTGTAAAATAATTATTGCACAATTTTTGATACTTAAACAACAGTTCAGTTAAAAAAAGCATTCATTAATTCATAGTTACAGTTGATCAACTTAAAACGTTTTTTTTAGACAATCTTCAATTTGAAACGCTCATAATTTTTAATTCTTCAAGTCCTCAAAACTGGATTTTCAAATTCTTTTAATTAAAAATTTATTTAAAAAAATGAAGACATAAAATGAAAAAATTGTAAAGTCAAAGATTTTAGAATTAAGCACTGTAAACTGAATGCTGTAGTAATTGCAAAAGTTGACAACTGAGCTTAACATTTAAAAAAAGTTGAAATCGAATTTATTTTTAATTGAATTATACCATGTGATATGATATTTGTGACATTCTAAGTAATTTGATAGATTTTTGTTCTAAAAATTTGTAAAATTCCCTGTTAAAAAATAAATTCACTGTCACCCGGTTTGCGGTCCAGCGGCCACCCCGTAAATGACAAGTTCACAAAATTTCAGATACAGATTATTGGGGAGATAAAATCCAGTAAATGATAGTGTTATTTGACGAAAAATGTTGTTATAGAACTATCTCCTTCGGAACTTAGACACTGGAAAAGTCGTGATACTTAATAAGAATTTACGTTCTACCTCAACACTCTTATAATCAAAACACGACACTCACGTTCACAGAGAGCGTAGGCGAAAAACGAGTCTATAAGAAGGGATGATAGGTCAGTGGGGGGGGGGCCTTTTGTCTATTGGTTGAAGAAAGTTGTGGTAGGCGATTTTGGATGCAACAAAAGTTCGTGAATAAATAAACATTTGCAAATATCACATAACTGATACCTTAAGAGACATATATCTCATAAAAATATTTGAAATCATGTTTTTATTATTCCATTAGCTATCTCTCTAAGAAAATTTACCTTTTAAAAAATGAAAATAAAAAAAATTATGAATAGTTATTAGAGTGGTTCACAAAAAACTTGATTTTATTTTTCAGCGGCCGTATCGCGACAGTTTGTTTCTCTGGGTGAGATAATGTACTCCTATTTTTTCAGATTTTTAAAAAAATTTTTAGAGGTTGCGAGCATCAAATTTACGTGAAAAATGAGATTTCCGTAGTTTTTGATTTTTTTTAAATATACATATTTGTTTTAGAGAAATGTCTTATAAATAAAAATTGTAGCTAATACAAAGGACAAAACTTTCACTTCGTGTCCGATTTGAAAAAAATTACTTGGCGCCGGTAAAAGGCATAAAAAGTACGATTTCTCAGAAAGCGATAAATACAAGGACATAATTGTACCCCTAAACATTTTTTGTAAGGATTGCCAAAATTATGAGATCTTCCTTACGCAATAGGGGAAAAATATATAATAGATATGAGATAAAAAACTTCAAACCGGGGCACCAGAAAAATAAAAAAAAATAAAAAATTTGTCAAGAAGGCTTTTAATGGGTTTTCCATCAATGAAATTTTATAAAATAGTAACATACATGCATAGGAGAAAGAGAGATTAACAGATTACTCATTTTGTATAGAATCATATTTTTAATATTTTCTTATATTCACAACAAATATACAGTACACCATTTATCTATATTTTTTATATTCGCAACAAACATACAGATGAACTGTGGAAAGTTAGTCACTCCTGGTTTAAACGTAGCATGCAAAGATTGAAGGTCCAGATCGTAGAGAAACATCGATGACAATTTTCTGACGCCAGCAAGTCTACGATAATGAAAGAACTTGGCGTAAAGTGATTTACGCATTTGTGATGTTACGAAGCACAACTGCATTAGCGGTTTTTTTTCAATTTATAAGAAAATAAAACATTTATACTTAAAAAAATGTTAACATTGTTCAACTGTATATTTGTTGCGAATATAAGAAAATATAGATGAATGATGTACTGTATATTTGTTGTGAATATAAGAAAATATTAAAAATATTATTTCATGTAGAATAAGTAATCTGTTATTCTCGCTACTCCTATTGATGAATGTTACTATTTTATAAAATTTCATTGGTGGAAAACCCATTAAAAGCCTTGTTAAAGAATTTTTTTATTTATTTTTTTTATTTTTCTGGTGCCCCGGTTTGAAGTTTTTCATCTCATATCTATTATATATTTTTTCCCTATAGTGTGAGAAAGATCTCAGAATTTTGGCATACCACGCTGGAAACACCAGTTCCCGTTAGATCACTGAAGTTAAGCAGTGTTGGGCGCTGTTAGTACTTGGATGGGTGACCGTCTGATACTACTGCGTTGCTGTTGGCGGCCGTGGGTGTGGTGAGCCCACACTTGTAGTTATTTACTACAAGAAACTATCCACCAAGAAACACTACCCGAATCGGGTAGTGTCACGCTTACCCCTAGAGGCTCGCCGAAAGGGAAATAGCTTACAAAAAATGTTTAGGGGTACAATAATTATGCCCTTGTATTTATCTCTTTCTGAGAAATCGTACTTTTTATGCCTTTTACCGGCGCCAAGTAATTTTTTTAAATCGAAGACGAAGGGAAAGTTTTGTCCTTTGTATTAGATACAATTTTTATTCATAAGACGTTTCTCTAAAACAAATATGTATATTTAAAAAAAAATAAAATACTACGAAAATCTCAATTTTCACGTAAATTTGATGCTCGCAACCTCTACAATATTTTTTGAACATCTGAAAAAATTAGAAGTATATTATCTCACCCAGAGAAACAAAGTGTCGCGATACGGCCGCCGAAAAATAAAAACAAGTTTTTTGTGAACCACCCTGATAGTTATGTACCTAATATTTATTGAAAATGTTTAGCAAATTTTTACATAACAATAAAAATAGTAATTATATTGTCTTTATCGCTTTTTAATATTATTTATCTAGTATATGATACCTATTTCCTTCATCCTTGACCAGGATTCTGTGCTTCATAGTGCGCCTCAATAAAAATACTAGTTTTTTATCACAAAAAGGAATTTTTATTTGCCCCAAAACGCGTATTCTGGATCTAAAGACTACTAGAGCGAGTTCGGGACGTTTCATTTTTGCCCGAACTAGTTGAGTGCATTTGAGAACGTCGACACCTAGTTCGGTGCACTTAAAAGCGCTCCCACCTAGTTAGGGGCATTTAGAAATGCCAGGTGCATGCTAGGTGCCGTGTCATATTTAGATGGCAGTTGCTCCCAGTCGGACCCTGCGGTGGTTGTTTAAACCTTTATACAAGGTGCCCACGCAAGGGCTTACCAAAAAGAATGCAACCCGCCATACACGGCCACAAGAATAGCATTGGCGCGTGAGACGGGTTGCATAATTTTAGGTAAGCCCTAGCTTAGACACCCTGTATACAAAGATATTATCTTTGCTGTATATATATGTACAGTTGAAAGTTTGTCATAAGGACAACCGCAGGATTTTGCCGGGAGCGGGTGCTAATCTGAACAATTGCACTCGCTTCTAGCAAAATCGCGGTAAAACTTCAATTTATAAATTTAGGATAGAACCTAATAAATGCGAAATATTCCAGACTAATAGTTAAAGTTTATTTGGAAAAATACAAATCGATTACGTTTCGGAAATACAGCTGGTTTCCCTCATCAGATCTGTATAAAAAACGTATTGAAATTAGAAGAACGAAGCAATATAATTTAATGACAAAATGTATCAAAATATAAGAAAAGCATACCTTAAAACAGTTAAAAAAATTCCGTGTAATTTTCTTTATGTTTGAGTTCCATGTTTTCTACAAAAATATATAAACTTCATAGGTAGCGCTAGAAAACATATAATAAGGTTAGGTTCGAAATACGTGAATAGTATAAACGAAGTGCAAACAGTAAATTTAATAGAAGAAGTAAGAAACTGATTTCATACCTGCAGAATGATTTGTATTTCTTATTTATGTAATGAAACTATTGTTTAAACTATGGTAAAAGACAATGAATGTTTTGTGAAGACGGAGCAGGTATACCTCGTCTCCATCTTGGAAACTTACTTGTGAACGCACACATTAAGAATTACAATGCAAGACATCGGAGAACGATACGTAGGTGTAAGAAGGGTCAACGTCAGTAACAAATTCTATAGTACTATTTTTGTGACAGCTTTTTCCTCAATTATATTTTTGTTATAATTCAAATTTGTGGTATTGATGTTTGAGATGAATTGAGAGAATTTGCTATTTAGTTATAAATTCAAAAATGTTATTATAAGTAGTACTAAAATAATCTAAATCGGTAACTAAATTCATGCAAGTTTCACCTTCTTTTTTAATAAAAACCATCTCAGCAAACGCGTGTTTATATCCATTAGGTTCAATATGCAAAATTTCTACCTCATTCCATTTTATGAAACTAGAGTCACCTCGGTGTTCTTGTGTTAAGTGTTGACTTATAGCTTTATGATATTTTTCATCTAATCTGATGTTATTCTTATATTCTTTGACTCTGATTCGTAGCGGACGTTTCGATTGGGCCAATGTAAGCTTTTCCGTAACGACAGGAAATTCTGTATATAACATTGCATTGGTCCAAAGTATCAAGTCTGTCTTTCCCTAATTTAACAAATTTGCCAAGTTTAGTATCAACTATCGCCAACGGCGATACCACGCTGAAAATACCAGTTCTCGTAAGATCACTGAAGTTAAGCATTGTTGGGCGCGGTTAGTACTTGGATGGGTGACCTTTCAGGAATACTGCGTGCTGTTGGCCCGTCGTGGGCCAACTGTCTAAAGACAGTTCTAATATTATCAGTTTCATTTAAAAGTCTTTTAATGTTATGTGAAATTTGTCGTTAGTGTTGTTATTTTTTGAGTTCAGTCACTGTAGTGGTTACAGTCTGCGACGAATTCAATAGGACGATCCGGCAAAAGTCTCGTGCATCCTGAAGACACGGAGCAACCCAAGGACGACCGCCTTCTGCTTTTTCTCCGCAAGTGTCTCAGCATTTTGTTGTCACGCAGGGATGCTTTTCAGGATATTAACCAGTGAAACCTTGGCACCTCCAAGAGCGCCGATGATCAAGACGATTAGCTTAACAGAAAATTCCGGGTATAACCGTCGCAACTCCTTTATAAGGCCTTCATACCTCTCCCTCTTTTCCTTCTTCTTGGCTATGACGTTTTTGTCAGCTGGTGCCGAAAATTCGATAACGAACATGGTTCGTTTCTCGAAGTCAAGGAGAACTATGTTAGTCCTCGAGTGCGCAACAGAAACAATTGTCGAGAATATGAAGTTCCAGTATATGCATTGTGCCTTTGGATGTAGGTCGTTTCCGCATGAGTTGGACAACTAGGTAGTATGTGTCCTAAATGCTTGGGGTGTGCATGACAAGCTCTGCAGCTATCATCGGGAATGTCTTGGCTCAAAATGTGGCGACGGTATGCTAGAGTGGAAATGACACCGTCCTGGCATGCCAAAATGAAACCCTCCGCGCCCGACTTCAATCCGGGTGATTTAAGGAAAGCAAACGTTAGCTCATACGACATCGATTGATCTTCCACTTTTCCGTGGAAGATACCGTGCATCCTCTTGTCGAGGAGCTGTTCCTGAAAGTTTTTCTCCTGTGCTTTCTTAATCCGGGCCTTCAGAAGTGAGTACTCAACACTACTTGTCCATTTGCGACTGTATATGCTGTACCCAGAATAATCCTGTTGTGAAGACATTCAAGATTCAGTATTCCGCGACCACCTTGACGGCGTGAGATTTAAAGTCGCGAAACAGAAGACTTAAGGTCCATGCTTTTGTTCATGTGCATAACCTTTCGGGACCCGATTTCGAGGGATCTGAGCTCATCTTTCGTCCATGGAACCACTCCAAATGAATAGAGGACTACTGGGACGGCAAGCATGTTCGTTGCAGATACTTTGTTCCTCGCCGACAGTTCGGAAGACCATATCCGTCGGATGGGACGTTTGTATCTGCATCGAAGAATATCCTTTATAGATATCACGTCCTGAATGAGGTTCTGTGGCACGCCCAGGTATGTATAGGTCTCTCCAGCGCCAATGTGTCGTATAGCGCTTCTGTAGACAAGTTCAGGGTCTTCGGGCATGCCATTAATTTTTTCTTTCTTCAAACAAACCTTGGCGCATTTCTCTAACCCGAACTCCATTCCAATCTCTTGAGTGTACTCTTTGACACTGTCTAGAGCTAGATGTAGTTTCTCCTTATTTTTAGTATAGATCTGAAGATCATCCATCTAAAATACATGAGTGTCCTTATGCTTTCGATTTGCAGGTTTGCCGCAGAGGTACCGTTTGGAAGTGCGAAGTGAGAGAGATAGTGGCAATAATGTGAGGCAAAAGAGGAGAGGGCTCATGGTGTCGCCCTTAAACACACCTCTCTGAAAGGTGACACTGTTAGTAATCCGACGATGTTTTCCAGGTGTGATAGTAAATCTGGTTTTCCAAAGCCGCATTAATCTCTCTATGCACCTCACGATGTGTGGATGAACCTTTAGGCTTTCCAATAGACAGATGATAAGTCTATGGAAGGTAGAATCGAAAGCTTTCCGGTAATCAATCCACGCCATTGATAGGTAGCGCTGATAGGATGCTGCGTCTTTACAGACACATCTATCGATCAGCAGGTCCTCCCGACATCCTGCTACGCCTTTCTTTGCGCCGCGTTGTTCGCACATCTCTCGCCACACAGGTCCAATTGTCCGAACAAGCCTATCATTTAGGATAGCTGTGAAGATCTTATAAAGTGTGTTCAGACAAGTTATTGGCCTGTAATTATTATGGTCAGCTAAGTTGCCCGTCTACGGCAGGAGCACTGTGCGCTATTCCACCAACCACTCCGGAATAGGCTCTTCCGACTTTAGATATGAGGTGAAAATGCGGGCCAGATGCTGGTGGGTCGAAGGAAACTTCTTCCACAAGAAGGTCTTGATACCATCTGGTCCCGGATCGGAATAGTTCTTCATGCCTATTAATACGTCTTTCACCTCCTCGGTACTTATAGGTGGGCATTCCTCCTCAGGTGTTATGAGGGCACTGCACAGCTCCTTGAAGCTCTTTATGTTCTTTGAGTTTTCTTTCAGTGGATGCTGGACTTCGTAGACTTCTCTACAAAATACCTGGACCTCCTCTGGTGTGGGCGGCTGGACGACAGTAACTGGAGGGTCTTGGAAGAGTCGAGCTGGGTCAGACAAAAACTGTTGATTTTCTCTGGCCCACCTCTCTCTTCGCTCTGGATTTCTCCTCTTTATTAGCTATTTTCTTTTCAGGATGATTTAACGTGTCATCACAAAAATCTTTGTGCGGTTTGAATAAATGTGAACATCCATTTTTTATAATAGCCCATGGCTTAAATTTATTTCCGAGTAAGAATCGCGTTTTTGCCAAGAGATTTTCAAAAATAGGTTGAACCACCCCGTCTACCTACAGCTTTAAATAAAGGGCTGAAGCTGCCGCGGGCCAACACCTGGCTCACGCCCAGTCTATTGAGCTTTTGAGTATTCAGTTGGCGCATGTGCGCCTAGTGTCCAACTCCCAAATAACGTATTCGATTTTGCAGTAGGGAATTTTCAGGTAATGGGCGTTAGCTGAGTGACGGTGAGTTTCTCAGGGAAATTTATCGTTACAATATATATGGTGTCCCACTCACGCGGGAACGACGTATCTAAGATCCGTATATAAGAGTACTTTATTGTCCTTGTGATCGTTACTTTGGGGGTGCGAAACTGCCACTAGTTCCGAACCTTAAAGCCATACCCGCGTGCCAAAAATATGCCAAGGTGCGAAATGGATTCAGAAAGCTGCCATCCTTATTTCGCTTCGTGTCCTTAAGACACACGAGGGCTTTGCCGGCCTGTCGTGATTTCATCGTGCCCTGTGACTACCCATCTCACGGTGCCATAGGTGTGATTTGCCGCTGTTTTACTGGGAGCTAGTGTCATTTTTAGCTGACAGTTGCTCCCAGTGGGACTGTGTGGTGGTTGTTTAACCCTTCTTTTAATTATATATATTAAGAAGTATTTTTAGTCCATGTAATAGTGTGCGTTCATAAACGTCCACCCGTCTTTCTTTTTGCCATGCGCCAGCGTGACCGATATGTACAACATTTTATTTCGCTTCCTTCAAAGCACTGTACCAATTTTCTTTATTAGACTCCATTACAAAATTTAATACAGCGACTGAGAAATACTGTAATTTTTTGTATGCATGAGCCTGATATTCTTACGATTTATTCCAATCAGAGATATTAGTCTGCATTTTCATAGTCACTATTCGACTTTTTCTAACCGAACCTAGATTTTACCTAAATTCGTATATTTTATTTCAATTATGGATATGCGATAAAAGAAATATTGATACCAAAAGTCTCTCCGTGTGCTAGCGTATCACCAAAGATATTATCACTCGCACTCACGCTCCCCTCTGACTACGATGAACTTGACCTTACGTTACATGCTCATCTTCAAATTTATTCATTCACTTTGTCCACATTGAAGCTACTATGTTTCCGCTCGTTTCTTGTGTGTTTTTTACCTCCCGGCTTTATCTGAACTCTCAGTTTGAAAGTTTATTACAGCCTACATCACTTTTGACATCATCTTTGACTTGAAGTAACATAAAGTTTTACCATTTGCATGGAAATGCTTTATAATTGATTTAAATTTATTACTTTTGCACTTTAGACTAAAATAATGAATTTTAAATAGCGTGATGCACAACTTGAAAAGTATTAATTGTCAACGCGTTAGTTGCATGATCCTAATTTAAGAATATTTTAAGTTTAAACAAAAATTGGAATTGTTTAATTTTCAACAGGTCAATTAAGCTTGAATTAATTTTTTTTTTGAGTTTCCAATAAAATAATTTTCAACGTTTTCAGGATGATTAAACTTGGAAGGTTTACAATATCTTAAATTTTTCAATTTTGACCGGTGAAAATTACAGTGAATGTCATTTGATATTACAAGATACGATTCCTCTTAATAATTTTTATCATCTTTACGATTGAGCCGCTGGATACTGTAAGGGCATATCAAATTCACATGGTCGTTCCGGTTGGTCCCTGTTGTCTTTAAAATCGATTTTAAAAATTAAATTTTTGAAACATATAGCTTTGTAGGAAATTTCATGGCGCATCTTTTATCCTGTTACAAAAAAGTTGTATCTTCTACTATTTCTGAAAGAAAGTGAAAAACCTGATTTTGTGAAAAATAAAATTTAATAAATATTTTGACTTTAACGCGCTCTAAAAGACAAATTTCTGAATATTTTCACATGAAAATTGGAGGAGTTATGCTTCAAACTGTTTTGAAGATGATATGCTTATTTTAACTTTTCTCATTTGTTATAAAAAAACTGTTAATTTTTTTGCCAAGCAGTATCAAAATAATGTTACGCAACTTTCAAACGCTTCGTTTATCGGGGGAATTTCGAGTAAGCCCAAACTTCCAACGGAACAAATATTCATTAGGGCTTAATGAAGTTTTCTGAAAAGTATTACTTCAATAGAATAAATCGTTAAAAAAATACGAGCATTCAAACAGCGCATCGAAGAGAGATCGAGCGCGTGAGATGTGAGAATACTTCGGCGCCTCGACCACACCGCCGTCCTGTCGTAGCCGCTAGGACATAATGTTTTCTAACTATTCTGGACATGAAAAAATGCCCAAAAAAATTTAGTACACACATAGTAATATATTTTATTGCTGAACGGTTTGAAGTACATATAATTTAATCTTTCTCCCCTCTCGTCGTCTAAACTTTTTTCCCCTATAATTTTGCTTTGGACAGTTCTTAGTCTTTTTTCTCCTATCTTTAAAACTTTACGGAGAAATGTTTTACAAACAGATATATCGCCCTGATCGTTTGAACAATAAAAATATTTCCATATTGCCAGCCTATGTTTTCGAACATTATCAGATTTTCGCGTAGAAGGATCTGCAAATTTCATAAAAGTGGCTAACAAAATTGTCTGCTTATGATAATCGGCCAGTTTCCAAAAATTAGAATGGAGCCTCTCTTGTTCTAGGATTCCAATTTTCTCAAAACATTTTTCACGTTTACAGCAAAATTCAATAAGTTCGAATGGCTTGGGTTCTATAATTTTTTTAATTGTGATGCATGTTCTTCACCCTGTAACAATGGTGTAAAGAAAAATTTGCGAGGATGTGTACAAGTTAGTTTTCGCGTTCGAGCCATAGGTTCCAATACACGGAGAAATCTGTACAATCAATTTTTCCTAAACCGCGTTGCAATTTGAGGACAAACGTATCATATTGAGAATTTTTACTATTGAAAATACTAGATTTAGAAAAAAATATGAAACTTTAAGATATATGGTATTAAAGTATTTTATATTTTTTGTAAAATTTAATATTTTCTCTAGTAAAAATTCTCATTATGACACGTTTATCCTCAAATTGCAACACAGTCTAGGAAAAATTGATATAATTTAATGAAAAATTGATTTAAAAAGTTTCTCCGTGTAATACAGTACAACCTGTCTAAGAGCTCGCTCATGGGCGGTTAGGGGTAATAATTCCGAGAAATAGGGGGCCCCCACTACTGGGCGTCGAGCTCCGAAATTGCGCGTGTGTGTGAAATGTGTGTTTTACGTAACCTGTAATAGAGCTCGCGGCCGGCGGCGATGAAAACGTAGCGTCTTTTTGATTAAATACGTATAATATACGATTTCATCACTCGGTAAGTACATTGATATTTTGTTTAAAAGTTTTCTGTTTTTTAATCACAACAAAATAAAGGTTTTTTTTTAAATTTCTAGTTTCTAGTTTTACATTTTAATTTTAAATGAAATTATAATTTTGTTTTCTTAAAAGTTTTATAAAAATAAAGCTGCCTTGTACTATATAGGAGTTAGAAGTATCAACAACCTTTAAAA
>CAKNYM010052201.1:34641-58259 GCA_932195095.1 Andricus curvator | reverse complement strand
ATATATATATATATATATATATATATATATATATATATATATATATACAAATATACAAATTATTGTATGCAAATTAGAAAAATGATATTAATAAAACCATTTTCAAAAAGAAAAGAAAGAAGCGCACGACAGAACGTTGCACATTACAGGTATTAGCGATGAGGAGAGAAATAGACTTAAAAATGATTACAGACACAAAAAGAGAAAAGTTAAACGACTAGTCAAAGAGAGTAAAGAGAAAATCAGAACAGAAGAAGAGAGGAAAATACAAAACAGCTTTGAAGGAATGATGAAACTATTATATAAACAGTTGAAGGAAAGTAAAAATACAGAGTTTGCGAGCATGAGAAACAGCAAAGGTGAAATGCTATATGATATACACTGTTAAAAAAGCGGAGTTAAAATCAACTCCGAAGCATACCCTATAAAAGTCCCACTGTTTTGAGTAAACGGCAAGCGGAGTAGAAGAAGACGAGTTAAAATGTAACTCTTGGAAAAGAACTCCCTAACTGCACTGTCCGGAGTTATTTCAATCAACTCCGTCCTGACCCTATAGTTGTCCCACGACACCATAAGAAGTTGATTTTAAGGAGTAAATATCGCTGAAAAGGAACGCTGAAGGGAGTATATCGCGTCGGTGCGATTTGTTATTTAATATTTAGAAAAAAGATTTAAAAAGACGATAAAAAGAGTGATCTATGGCAACCAGACAAAGCGGGTGAAAATTGTATATATGAATCAGAATTGGGATACGAAGATTTCATAGACGCCGGTAAGTATAATTGTATATAATAATAATTATGAACATAGCCATGCTGCTCCTGAATCTTTTTGTACGATTTAAAAAACTCGTGTGGATTATTCCTGTTAAAATTGGTAAATAAGACAAATAAGTTCATTTACTCAGAAATGTCAAGGAATATTTTTTGAATGCTCCGAAAGTGTATTAAAAACAATTTTCCAAGCATTTCTTGATCAATTTTAAAAGGAATAATCCAAACGAGTTTTTTAAATCGTACAAAAAGATTATTAATACAATTAATACAATATATACAATGATACTTACCGGCGACTATGAGTTCTTTGTATCCCAATTCTGATTCATATATACAATTTTCACTCACTTTGTCTGGTTGCCATAGCTCACTCTTTTTATCGCCAACATATTTCACTTTCCTAAAAATTAAATAACAAATCGCACTGACGCGACACGCGACCATCTAGAATTCTGGATTCTAGAATTTTCATGTTTCGAGTTCGCAGTTTCGCACGCGTTGACTTGCGGCCATGATGTGGCCTTCCCTCTACGATGTGGCGAACAACTGCGAAGAGAGTGTATTGCACGTTTTCTGCGAACGCAGCTCCGAACATAAACTCCATAAGAAGTCTCGCCACAACTCTTTAACTCCGGATTGAGCATGGGTTGAGATTTTGTTTCTGTGCGGTGCGAATTAATTATATTCACTCTGAATGCACTTCAGAACCTTTTGCTCACTGTATTTTACTCTAGAGTAAAATATGCGGAGTTGAATGTATTCGATACTGAGTCGATTTTATAATCCGAAAAATTGTACTCTCAACTCCGCTAGCCATTAACTCCTCAAATTTTTAACAGTGTAGACGGGATAGTAGACGCTTTAAAAGACTCTTTTAAAGAACTATTAGGAGGTGAAGATATAGGACAACAAAACTGCGACATAGAACATAATGCATTAGAAAACCCAATTGAAAAAGTCTGTGTCACTGAGGTCAGAGACATAATAAAGAATTTGAAAAACGGTAAGGCTGCTGGTGCAGACAGTATTAGCGCTGAAATGCTTAAATACGGTGGCGAGTACATGCCTCACAGGTTGTGCGAATTGATAAATTTGTGTATCGAGACAGGAAAAGTCCCAGACGATTGGAGAAAAGCGATTATCGTACCAATATACAAAAGAAAGGGAGACAAAAGCAACTGCAGCAATTACAGAGGTATCAGCCTACTAAGTACCGTAAGTAAAATATACTCAAAAATACTTATTCGTAGGGTAATGGAAATCACAGAAGAAAAAATATGGGAAGTCCAAAGTGGATTTATGCCAGGAAGATCATGTATAGATCAGATATTTAGCCTAAGACAGATCACAGAAAAAAGCTTGAGAGTAGGAAAGAAAGTTTTCTGTGCATTTATTGACCTAGAAAAAGCATTTGACACGGTAAATAGAAGTAAACTTTGGGAAGTTTTAAAAGAATACGGAGTAAATGGAGGACTCCTGCAAGCAATAAAAACAATATATACAGGTAGTAAAGCGAGCGTAAGGGTAAACGGGAAACTGAGTGACTGGTTCGATATTACGCAAGGCGTGAAACAAGGATGTGTTATGTCCTCGTGGCTATTTATCATATTCATGGATAAGTGTCTAAGAACTGCACTCTTCGACGAAGAAGGTCTAGATCTCCAAACAGTTAAGGTACGTGGGTTAGCTTTCGCAGATGACAAGATTGTTATGGCAGAATCAGTCGAGGACTTGCAAAGAATGTTGAATAAACTTCATACAAGCATGAAGGACATGGGACTCAAAATTAACGTAAATAAAACAAAAATCATTGTGTTTGAGGGGAAGAGTGAGAAAACAATGTGCAACATTGTCCTAAATGATGAGAGATTAGAACAAGTTGACAAGTACGTATACCTAGGTAGTCTATTCACTGCGCATAATATGCGGGAAAACACTGATGGATAAAGTCCGAAACGAGACAATCCTCAAAGAATGCGGTGCAAAAGAGACAATAGTTGACACATGGGAAAGAAATCAGTTAAGATGGTTCGGTCATCTTGAAAGAATGAAAGATGAGCGACTGACCAAACAAGTGTACAAAGGTAAAGTAAATGGCAGAATGCCGAGAGGTAGACCGCCGAAAGAATGGTTAGAATCGGTAAATGAGACATTAATCCGAAGAGACGTAAGAAGCCATAGAAACACACGAGCTTGCATGAAAAAATGCATGGACGTGAAGGAAGCTAGAGTAGTATGCCAGAACAGAAAAGTGTGGCGACAAATAGTTTGTAAACAGAGTGACAATAGAATGAATGAAGCCTGAAACAAAGACCTTGGAATCTAATGGGCCCAAGTGGGGAACCATACATAACAATTTTGTGAGGCTCTTCACTTGGGGTGATCGCTAGAGAGATTGATCAGCAACCTGGGTCGGAGCAGTGTTGCGGAATAAACGTGTCATTTGAATAAATGACACGAGAATTCCAGATCAATCTAAAACATATATACCTAACACCTATATACCTACATACTTTACACCTATATATCTATCTAACTTATACCTATATAATCTACACCAATTCAA
Source organism: Andricus curvator (assembly GCA_932195095.1). Lineage (NCBI taxonomy): Eukaryota > Metazoa > Arthropoda > Insecta > Hymenoptera > Cynipidae > Andricus > Andricus curvator. The sequence goes on along the minus strand of CAKNYM010052201.1, from coordinate 54,917 downwards.
CCATTTTTCCAACCGAGCAAGTCACGCCTACCCCGAAAGGGAAATGGCTTAATGGTATAATAATAATAATAATAATTTTCAATGAGAAAAAACTGAAATTAGGCTGCGCTCGGCTGCGAGCTCTTTTTGAGGATTTGCGCCCAATTCTCGAGGCAGCGCAGTAGGGTTTGTAGTGGGGGAAGCGTCCGAGCTCATCAAGGCCATTGGAGCTCTTAGACAGGGAGCTCTCAGACAGGTTGTACTGTATTGAAAAGTATTCAAAAATTACGGTTTCGCGCTTTTTAAATTTTGCAATATTAAACACCTTGTTTCTTTTTGCTTTACGAGCATTCTTAGCCCAATCTGCTTCATTTCTAGATTTTTTTCTACTTTGAGAAGGTTCTGATGAACACGATTCCATTTTAGTTTAACGACTTGATAAAATGTTCACTTTATAAAAATATAATTTTTATCCGTTGCACTAAATTGGTCTTTAGAGACGTAAACAGTCAGGGCTTTTGGTGGCGATGCATTGTTGACACTATCTGTGCGCTCTTCTGTTTTCCTGCGGAATTATTCTAAAGAAATTCGCAGAAAAAACAAGAGCGAGTAGAATCGGCATAATCTCGGCGTAGTAGAATCGGCGTGCTCTCAAGCGCTCGAGAAATGCAAATTAAATGCTTATGATTTTCTAACGGTGAGATGAATTGACATAAAAAATTCCAAAAAATTTTATTATATCCTGATAAACATTTCTTCCGCTGAAAGTTTCGTTCACTTGAAATTACCCAGATAAACAAAGTGATCGAAAATTCTCTTTCCTAACAGATACGAGAGGACGGCGGTGTGGTCGAGGCGCCGAAGTATTCTCACCTCTCACGCGCTCGATCTCTCTTTGACGCGCTGTTTGAATGCTCGTATTTTTTTAACGATTCATTCTATTAAAGTGATACTTTTCAGAAAACTTCATTATACCCTAATGAACATTTGTTCCGTTGGAAGTTTGGGCTTGCTCAAAATTCCCTCGATAAACGAAGCGTTTGAAAGTTGCGTAACATTATTTTGATACTGCTTGGCAAAAAAATTAACAGCTTTTTTTATAACAAATTAGACAAGTTTAAACAAGCATATCGTCTTCAAAACAGTTTGAAGCATAACTCCTCCAATTTTCATGTGAAAATATTCAGAAATTTGTCTTTCAGAGCGCGTTAAAGTCAAAATATTTATTAAATTTTGTTTTCCACAAAATCCAGTTTTTTCACTTTCTTCCAGAAACAGTAAAAGATACAACTTGTTTGTAGGAAGATAAAAGATGCGCCATGAAATTCCCTACAAAGCTATATTTTTCAAAAATTTCATTTTTATAATCGATTTTAAAGACAACAGGGGCCAACCGGAAAGAATATGTGAATTTTATATGCCCTTACAGTATCCAGCGGCTCAAAACTTAAGTTTAATTAATAAATTTGAACTTAATCAGTTTTTGAGATTTCCAATTTTTAAATTGAAGAAACCGGAGTTGCGAATTGATTTTCAGAATGAGATAAACGAACGCATAGATCAGGCAACTTGGGAGGCGCGAATAGATAATAAAAATATAGAGGGTGCATCGGCTTTGTTTAAGGATGTCAATGTCAGAAGTGCGACTGAAGTGTGTGGAACTGCAGTTGCAGGAACAATATCTGGTGATGCATGGTGGAATGTTGAAATTCAGGCAGTCGCCAAAGAAAAGAAAAAAGCACATGAAAGAAGGTTGTTAATCACAGGCATTAGCGATGAGGAGATAAATAGACTTAAAAATGATTATAGACACAAAAAGAGGAAAGTTAAACTACTTGTCAAGGAAAATCCAGATAAAATCAGAACAAAAGAAGCGATGAAAATGCAAAACGACTTTGAATGAAGCAAGAAACTGTTTCATATATGGAAGTCGATCATTATGAAGGGAGGTAAAAGTACAGAGGTGGTCAGCATGAGAAATAGCAAGGGTGAAATGCCATGCGAGTATGGTAGAGACGGGATACTAGACGCCTTGAGAGCCTCTTTTAAGGGATTATTGGGAGGTGAAGCTGTAGGGCACCACTATTGCGATATAGGGCACGATGCGTTAGAAAACTCAATTGAGAGCGTCTGTGCCTCAGAGGTTAGGGATATAATTAACAACTTAAAAAATGGTAAGGCTGCTGGTGTAGACAGTATTAACGCTGAAATGCTTAAATGCGGTGGCGAGTACATACCACACAGGTTGTACGACTTGATACATTTATGTATAGAGATGGGCGATGTTCCAGATAACTGAAAAAAGCGATTGTCGTACCCATATAGAAAGAAAGGAAGATAAAAGCAACTGCGATAATGACAGAGGTTCGATATTATGCAAGGTGTCAGACAAGGATGCGTTATGTCCTCATGGCTATTTATCATATTCATGGACAAGTGTCTAAAAATGGCCCTCTTTAACGAAGAAGGTGTGGACCTCGAGACAGTGAGGGTACGTGGGTTAGCATTCGCAGATGATAAGGTTGTGATGGCAGAGTCAATCGATGACTTGTAAAGAATGTTGAACACACTGAATACAAGCATGAAGATCATGGGCTTCAAAAATAACGTAAATAGAACAAACTTATGGTGTTTGAAGGGAAGGATGAGAAAAAAATGTGCAACATTGTCCTAAATGATGAGAGAATAGAACAAGTTGATAAGTACTAATATCTTGGTAGCCTATTTACTAGTAACGGAAACACAGATGGGGAGTTTGATAGGCGTATAAAAGGGGGCAAGAAGGTTATCGGTAGCGCAGGTTCCATTAATAGAATCAAAGATGTATCAAATAGAGCTACAAGCACAATACATAATTCTATATTTATACCGACTGTGCTGTACGGTAGAGAGGCCTGGACCTACCAAGAAAAGGATAAATATAAAATTAACGCGATTAACATGAAATTCCTACGCATGATATGTGGCAAAACACTGATGGACAAAGTAAGTATTGGCAGTGTACGCAGAGGCAGACCGCGGAAAGAATGGATAAATGTGTGAATGAGGTCCTAATTCGAAGAGACATAAGAAACCAGAGAAACACAAGAGCTTGCATGAAAAATGCATGGACGTGAAGGAAGCTAGAGACGTATGTCCGGACAAAAAAGTGTGGCGACAAATAGTTTATAAAAGAGTTTCCGTGGAGTGAATGAAGCCTGACACAAAAGACCTTGGATTCTAATAGGCCCGAGTGGGGCGCTTCACATGATGGCTTTGTGAGGCTCATCACTTGGGGTGATCACTAGAGATATTGATCAGCAACCTGGCTCGGAGCGTTGTTGCGGAACGAACATGTTACTTAAATAAATAACACGGGAATTCTAGATTAATCTAAAAATCTATATCTAGGAATTTCATAAGATTGAGGGAATGTTAATAGGCTTTCGAAGAATTAAAGGGTTTTTATTTTATTTTTTTCATTTCAAGGACTACGTTTTCGTAATTAATATCAAAAGAGACATAAATTCTTAATGACGATAGTATACGCAGAAATCCTACCGAATTCTTGTTTTTCTATAGTGACATTTAAAAACTGGCAACCTCCAAAACTGATTAAGTTCAAATTTAATGCCCGTAAAAATTCAATAATTCTAAAAAAGGATGAACAATTTACATTTGAAATTAGTTTTATCTGGTTGAAAAACCTAGCATAACAAACTAAACATTAAAAAATTAATAATGTTTCTGATTGACTATTAAAAAATTAAGAAACTTCGAAACAAACATTTGCGAATTTCAACTTTTGAAACTAAACAACTGTTGTTTCAAGGTTTCAATAGTTAAACTTTTGCAGAATTCCGCATCGAAAATTATAATTTTAAATTGAAATTACAGAAATTTTCAAGATGATACAAAAAGTCAAAATTGAAGCATTTTAAATATTGTAAACCTTCAAAGTTTAATTATTCTTAAAACGATGAAATTTATATGATTTCTAATTGCAAGATTTAAAAATAATGAATCCAAGGCTAATGGAACCATAAAAAATTAAATAATTCCACAATTCGTTTGAAATTGACGTATTTTAATATTAGGTTCATGAAACTAAATCGTTAAAGAGTATTCACCATGAACACAGAAAAAACTGGGGGTTCACTAATGTTGCGGCTCAAATAAAAGTTGGTATCCTTTCGAACTTGAGCTCCAATAGATACCTGCAGAGACCCAAAAGGGTTCGTTTAGAGCGCACATGAAAAGAACAACATAAAGGCGCATTCACAAACCAACCGCTTGCAAAGTCGGGTTGGTAATTTCGCGATTTACAGAATATGTCGGCAAAGCAAACACAAACGATATTATTATTTATTATGCGTACAATTTTCGGAAAAAGCAAACTGTTTACCCTTCTAGAAATAATTAATTGAAAACAATTCAGAATGATAGAAAGAAATTTCAATTGTTTCTAATCGTGTTTCTCAATCGTGTGTGCACGATTGGGAAAGATTCAGTGTTGCAATGTTTCAATCGTTCCCAATAGGACCAATCGGTACTAGGATTTTGACGTTATGAAGTGGCAATTTGATGGCAGCACTTTCGTCTCGCGGGAATTATTCGAAAACGTTTATTTACTTTTTTTTTCGAGGCAACACATTTTAAGCAATATGTTCATGAAAAAAAATTAAATAAATGTTTTGTAACAATTTCCGCCAGCTGAGAGAGCTGTCATCAACAAATTCGCCAATACAGTGAAGTTTTTTCATCCAATTATTCATTTCATTGTCTATAATTTTGTAAAAAAAAAATGTAATTTATTAAATAAATTACTTAAAATATTTTAGGTAATTATTTTTTTTTTAATAAAAATGTAACTATTATTCCAGTTGAATATTCCATAATTTTAGTTGAAAATTCATCTCTTTTTTTGTAACTTTCTTTTTTTTTGCCTATGAATTTATTTATTCAATTTTTGGTAGAAAAATTATCTTTTTTAGTTGGAAATTCGTCTTTTGGTAGAAATTCATCTTCTTGGTCCAAAATTCAATTATTCTAGTTAAAGATTCATCATTACAGTAAAAAAATTCATCTGTCTGGTTTAAAATTCTACAATTTCAGTTAAATATTTAGAATTTTATTTGAAAATTCATCACTTCGTTTGTTTGGTTAAACATTAATTTCTTTAACTTGAAATATAATTATTTAAGTTTTGGTTGACAATTTATCTTTTTTAGTAAAAATTAATTTTTTTGTCTGAATATTCAACTATTTCACTTGAATATTAATTGTTTTAATTGAAAACTCTTATTTTTGGATTATAATTAATTTTTTTCCCCACTAAAAACGTTACTATTCCATTTTTGGTTGAAAATGATTCTTTTTTTAGTTCAAAATTCATTTATTTGGTTGAAAATTTGTCTCCTTTAATCAAAAATTCGACTATTTTGTTAAAAATTCATGTATTTTGTTGAAAAATTGTATTTTTTGTACAAAATAATTCTTTTTATTTGAAAATTAATCTTCTGGTTTAAAAATTCATCTTTTTGGTCGAAAATTCACGTGTTCCAGTTAAATATTCATAATTTTAGCTGAAAATTTATTTTTTATTTTGTTTAAATTTAACTATTCAGTTGAAGATTCATAATTTTATTTGAGAATTCATCATTTTGGTTGAAAAGTTTAACTATTTAATTTTTTTGTGAAAAATTGATATTTTTAGTGGAAAATTCAAGTATTTTTTGAAAATTCATTTATTTTGCAATGTTTTGCTCTGTTGTGTTAAAGGATGTTCAGAGTGAACGTCATGAATTAAAATAAATGTTTGCGTTTTACGGCAAATAAGAATATGTTACTTTTAGTTGACCGGGAAAATTGAAAAACTTGACCGGGAAAAACCGGGAATTTCAAATTGTCCGCCGAATCGCCACCCTGGAAATGTACGTGCTTGGGGAAGGGAAACCAGTTGTTGCGATGATTCCTGCATGTATGTAATACAATTTTGAACTATTGCACCTGTAAATATCACAGTTTTTAATGTTTAAATTTAAAAATAGTTCAATCTGTAACAGTTTTTAAATAGTTCAATCTACAAGTCCATTTCTGTCAATTATCGTGTTTTTCGCTGTATATCTTTTTTTTGTTGAAATTATCAAATGTGTAAATTAATTTTTTATGATAAATCATCAGCTTAGAATCAAAGAAATTAATTCTCAGATCACAAAATAGACTTTTAGAGTAAAAGGTAAATTAATTCTTTGATTTTACTCTTTACAAATGAATTATTGATTTTAAATTCAAAAGAAGGAAGACTTTTCTTCACAAATATCAATTCTGAATAATTCATAATATTTTTTGTACTTTAAATTTATTAAACAATAATTATTATAATAATATTATAATAATTATGTTGTAAAAAATTGATTTGCATATTTTATCATTTCAAATAAGCGCGCGATCAACATGCAGTGAGGCTGCTGGTGCGACGCATGCGCATTAAGACTTTAAAAAAATTCGTTTCTCTACAGTCAAATTGGTTATCTATTTTTATATTTTATGTTAAAATTATAAAACAAAGGAAATTTTGTTTTTGCAACGACCCTACAGCACTTCTAATAATATATATTTGTACTTTTAAAAAGTGACATGTCGAAAAGTTTCTTGCATATGAATAAGCCATTATGTTTACAAGATTGTTACATAACCTGCAAAGTACATCTATCAAGTCATTATATCTATTTTAATTACGGTAATATTTTGTACCTTCATTGTCTTCATGAAGTTATGTCCATCAGAGTTTGATTACATGTGTGCTTTCAGGTAAAAATTGTATTATTAATTAAACAAAATGTCGAAGTGGGCAAAGCGAAAAATAGGTTCTTTAGAAATAGGCTCATTTATAATTGGGATCCTTTAGCACCCCAACTGAGGTAACATTTAGAGCTCATTTATCGTTTTGGGTTCCTTTTCAGCAAGTGGGGTTCATTTTTGTTGCAGCTCCTTTGGAACCAAAAATGGGTTCTAATGGAAGCCCCAGTTTTTTCTGTGAAGTAATGATGAGATGGATCTCCGTACATGCGTTCTGACTCCTGTAACTGGACCTTTATTGCCAAGCTCAGGCATTTCGAGCTAGCTCTCTAGACTATTCGTGCATGCGCACTTTGATCTGTTATCTCGTTTTTTCCCGCGAGAAGCATGCGAGTGAGCGCCAGTGTTTCCATGACAACCGTGCACGTGCATGACAACAACGGCAGCAATTGAGAATTGAGGGTATATAAATTTTTTGCAACTTGGCAAAAATTTTTGCCAGCTCGCTGGCACTAAAAGCTAAAAATGGGCACACATTTGACTGCCCTGCGCGTTAGTACTTAAATTGCCCGAGCGTAGCGCTGATTACATATAGGGCCGACTTTCTTGAAAATACATGGCAAAATTGTCAACATTCGAAGTTTTTTTTATATTTTCTGGTAGTTTATTACTTCTTTTTTCGTTTTTTTTTTGCTGAAAATGATCAGTGATATATAATGAATTGAAAAAACATTAAACATGGTGAAGTGTTTAGCAGTGAACTGTGATTCTGGTTACAAAAAGAAACGGAGTTCGGAGGAGCAGACTCAACGGTTTTTTTATGTGCCAAAAGACAAAGTGTCAATCAAAAAATGGCAAAAAGCAATTTTCAGAGATGACATTAAAGTCAACGAAGGTCAAGCGGCTTGTGAGAGACATTTTGCAGAAAGTGACATCATCCGCGAAAGAACAATTACTGGTCCTCACGGAACTGTTTTAGGAACGGTACGTTATATTGTATGAATTTACTTATCGTATTTATTTTCCTTTGTGTATATATTGCTTTTTTTTATTATGTATTTTGATATAGAAATTCCGCCAGAGTTTAAACATGAATTCATGGAATAAAATTAATAGTTTTAAAAAAAATAATAATTTAAAGAACTAAATAATAATACCTTCAGCTCCAAAAAATATGTTTTCTACTTACAATTTTTTAATTTTCAAAAAATAATGCAAATAATTTTTATATGAGTATCAATAATTCATCATATTCTCTTGGCATACTATTTTATATTGGCAATTATTTAAATTTGTGAACGCGCTATACTTATTTGTGGTAAAAATATTTTTTTTTATTATTAACAAAATTTTAATATTGAATAAATAAATTTTAAATAAACTATTTTTTGTAGACTCCGTATAAAAGGCCGCGACTTCGTGAAGGAACCGTACCAACACTCCATTTGGGACGAGACGAAAAGCCTGAAAAAGAGCCAAGGAAAATGCCTACGAAGCGGAATCTGGAGAATTCTAGAGAACAACCAACAACGTCCAAAGGCAAAAGAAGGTCGAAACAGAAAGTTTCGATGTTCCAGAAAAAAGAGATGAAAATTTGGTAGAATCAGTTGAAGGCACAATTGCTGATTCCAAAAATGACACTGAGGAAGTCGAACAAAGAATTAAGCAATGTGCAGATATACCAGATCTACCAAGTCCAACGGCACTTTTATTTAAGCAGATTGCTGAAAATAATAATAGTGTCCGTATGCCTATTTCGTGGCTGAGGTCAAACGTATCTGGAACCAAAGCAAAGGTTTGGCTTTTGTTAGGATAATTGGAATCAGGAGAAAACATGGTCAGTTAGATTCTGCTTGTCACAAAAGTATCACTGTCAACGAAGATATGTGCTATAGAAGACCTTGAAAAAGTTATTCTAATCCTAGAAAAAAGACAAACTTGCCAAGGTTCCACTAATGTGAAAATTGATCGCACCAATGAGAGTCTTTTAAAGACTTACACGTACACGGACAATATAGGCATCTTGCGAAACAACCATTGTCCAGTACTTCTGCCTGAAAGTGCAGATCTAGACGATGGGAATAGAAAAAACAAATGCAAGTTTTGTAGTAAAGTAAATCAAGTGCTCAATAAAAAAATAATCCGTCGTCAACACAATAAGTACGTCTCCTTAAAATCATTAAGTCTCAAAAAACGAGAGCAATTTGAAAGGCTGAAAAAAAGAGTCAGAAATACTGGAAGTGCAAAACAGCGGGCTCAAATAGCTGTTCGTTTATTGAAAGCGACAGTACGAGATTTTGAGAAAAAATTAAGAAACATGAATGAGACGTCTGTGAATGAAATTTTGAGTCAGCAGAAAAATGTTAGCGAAAATGAGCGATTAGCTATTAAAGAAATTTTCAAAGCTGCCAAGGTCAAGGATTCAAGAGGTCGAAGATATTCAGATGACTGGGTGATTCTTTGTGTTCTCCTGCACATGAGGTCACCAGTGACGTACAGAATGATGCATGACAACAAAATATTACCCCTACCCGATGTATGCACCATTGGAAGGTAATTGCTTTAAAGAATTAAATTGTATACAAAAGAACGTTTATAAATAATTATTTACTTATATAAAGTTTTTAACAATAGAAAAAGGAAAATTGTATAAATAAAATGTTAAATAAACTGTATTTAACTCAAATAATTTTTACAGATATCTTTCTCAGATGGATTGCCCTTGTGGCTTTGATCCTCGATTTTTCGAGATTCTCAAGGCTCACTTTGCTGATAAGTCTCCAATGCAACTTCATGGTTTGTTGCTGGTAGATGAGATGTCTACGAGAAAAAGCTTACTCCTAGACCAGAAAACGATGAAGTTTAAAGGGATGGAAGATTTCGGAAATGGTGTGTCAGAAGAGATGTCAAAAGAGGCTAATAATGATATGGCTGATCACAGACTTGTCATTATGTTCCAACCACTTTATGACAACTAGTCGCAACCAATAGCAGTCTTTGCATCGAAGGGTCCAACGCATGGAGATGTCTTAGCTAAGCTGATGGTCCAAGCAATCATATTTCTGGAGAAAGCAGGTGCCAAAATTCATGGAACGAATGGACGAAACCTTTGAAAATTGGTTTGAACACCCTATGGATGGAGATCGCAAAGTTTATTTGTTCTCCGATGCACCTCATTTAATGAAAACTATCAGAAATCGCTTAGCGAGTTCTGGAAAATGCAGGTGAATTTATTCTGGAAATAGAAAATTCTTTAAATTCTTGAAATTCAAATTTAATATTTAAATATAGCCATTACTCATAATCTCTCTAATTTGTTTAATTCTAATTTCAGATTTATCCAAACAAATGCCCTGTATTGTGGGAACACCTAGAAATTTTACACGAAATCGACAAATTGCAACCGGCTGCAGAAAGAATATGTCCAAAAATAACAGATGCTCACATTGACGTAATGAAAAACAGTTTTGCTAAAATGCGAGTTTCACTCGTTCTTCAGCTTTTTAGCAAATCTGCTGCTCGAGGTTTACGATACTTCAAAAATATTGAAGAAAGATTGAAGGATTGTGAATCTACAGCAGAGTTTTGCGAAATAATGAACAATATATTTGATGCTCTCAATAGGACTTCATTGCAGACATCTCTACGACTTGGCTGTGTTGATATTCAGGTATGGATTAATAACGTGTTTGCATATATTGTATTTATATTAATTATTTTTCTATAATTTTGAATTTCTTATTTTAATAGGTACTGGAAGACTCCCTCACTTGACTGAACGATTGGGAACAGCGGGTACTAGACGGTCTGATTAGCCCCGACGAATTTCTCACTGATGAAACCGCCAGAGGTTTAAGAATGACTGTACATTCTACCTTACATTTAACAACATATTTGCTCGAAGATTTAAAGTTAAATGTCGTCTTCACGGGTAGAATTAATCAAGATTCTCTAGAGGTGTGATACCTTTAGTGTCCTAAAATGAAGGTCAAGTTCGTTAGCCAGCCATTTTCCATGAAAATTAAATAATTTGGATCATTTAAAATTTCAAATTTTTAGTCAAATAACGTGAGATACCTTAAGATCGATAGAACCTTAACTAAATTAGTTTTCTTCTTCATTTTAAAATAAAGTAATTTAAATGAAAATATATAGCCGCGATGAAGGTTGGTAAGCGAATGCAAGCGCGCGAAGTGTGATGAGAATGTACACACAATGGCATTCCTAGTTTTTGATACGACGTGTGCGAAGCTTGATTTAGCATACGCTTCCGTGCGCAATATCGAGCATTGTGCACGGCGCGGCGTGACGAAAAGAATATTTACTTCAATGACTTCGAAGAAAATGTTATCTAAATAAGTTTTAATCTCTAGTACATTTTATTCAGTGTAATTGAAATTTTTATTCACTTCATACACATTTTATTTTTACTTTTATGCAATAAATATTTTCAAGCCACATAAATTGCAATACTTTTCGTTGCAGTCTTTGAAATGTGCGCTTATTATATTATACATAAACTCAGAAAGTTTTTATTTTTATATTATACAATTCTACGACAATTCAACAATTCAAGTGAAGATTTACGTGTAAATACAGCTTGTTTTATTTGAAATTAAACTCATTATTAACATATACTTTAATAATAAAAATAGTTTCAATAAAAACAAGCTGTTTCTCCGATCAATTAAGAAATATAATACTTTACTTTAATAATTTATTTTATTTTTTTAAATATTGTCATCTGTTAAAAGTTTACGAGGTTTACGGTTTATTTCTTAAATTTAATATAATATTCTTTTTTAAATTTCTGAATAATATATATTGTAACGCGCGAACTGGTTGAAATATATATTTTTTTGCTTTAAAAAATTACCTAATGGCTTTCCTTGGTATGCATTTTCTGTTTAGAGATTTTTCGGAACAGTCTGACTATCAGGAGAAACCAATGATCATCCGGCCACTCCAACCTTCCTGCAAGTTTATAAAATACTGTCTTTTTACAGTATTTTAAAACCTCCACGAACAGGAAATTGTTCCTTACCAGATGCTCCCATAAAACCATTAATATCGATGTCCAGAATGAAAGAAATTTACAAGTTGGGCAAAAAGCAATCATTCATAGAAGAAATCAAGTCGAAACTAAATCTTGTTATCGAAGAAAATGACAGTGATTTCACAGATTTTACGAATGCCATAGACGACGACTACGACCTTCCGTACGTTAAGCAATGCCTAATGTATTTTGTTACTGGGACTATTTGCAAAGAGTTCACAAAATTTATGAAATGTGAAGTTTGTCGAAAGGCATTCTTTGAATCTGGAGGATGTGCTTTTATTGCGAATCATCGTGTTGCTCAACTTATAACTTTCGATAAAGATCAGGACCTTCAGCACCCAAATGTGCGATTATTTAAATTTGTTGAAGAAATTGAGGAAATTTTTGTTAAACATTGTAGCCAAAGTAACGTTTACGATTTGGCAGTAAAGGAAATGACTGAAAAACAATTTAAATTTTCCTGTGCTAGTCATGCTGAGGATGTTTTAGCATACATTTTACATTATTAATTGCAACTAAGAATGCGACAGTATGCAAAAATTCAAATAGCTGATCAAAAAAAAGAAAGCTCTGAGCTAAAGAAAATGTCAAAGTTTTATCCTACATAAGATTACAGAATCACAGCATACATTTTGAAAATGTAACTAATTTAACTAATTTAATGGTTGAAAATTTAACTAATTTGATGAATTTAACTAATCTAAAGAAAATATAAACTTTTTTTTGTACATAAAATTACATATTATTACTGTTGTGTTTTACAGAAAGTTATAATTTGTTGAAATGCTTGTTGCATTCAATTTATTTATTGAAATTTTATATTACATATAAGATTCATAAGAATTATACTTTTTTAATTTAAAAATTGCCTTTTTATTAATCTCATATACATACCTCTTGATTATTGCCATTTTTATAATTGCAAAATAATTTGGTAAGTTACTTTATACTGTTTTAAAATAAAATGTTTTAATATTAAATTAGGTACATGAATTTTCCATTGAAAAAAACACGAAAAAGCGGTTCAGATTTTTAAAAAACATAAATATTTGCATTTTTGCGATGTATTTTAAAGAAAGTCGGCCCTATAGGTAATCAGCGCCACGATTTCGCCTGGTGGCCGTGATCCACCTTTCAGCCAACTTTTATAATACAGGCCTCCATGAAAGTGCCAGGGGGCTGTTTTGTACCTTCATTGTATTCATGAAGTTATGTCCATCAGAGTTTGATTACATGTGTGCTTTCAGGTAAAAGTTGTATTATTAATTAAACAAAATGTCGAAGTGGGCAAAGCGAAAAATAGGTTCATTAGAAATAGGCTCATTTACAATTGGGATCCTTTAGAACCCCAACTGAGGTATCATTTAGAGCTAATTTATCGTTTTGGGTTCCTTTTCAGCAAGTGGGGTTCATTTTTGTTGCAGCTCCTTTGGAACCAAAAATGGGTTCTAATGGAAACCCCAGTTTTTTCTGTGAAGTAATGATGAGACGGATCTCCGTACATGTGTTCTGACTCCAGTAACTGGACCTTTATTGCCAAGCTCAGGCATTTCGAGCTAGCTCTCTAGATTATTCGTGCATGCGCACTTTGATCTGTTGTCTCGTTTTTTCCCGCGAGAAGCATGCGTGTGAGCGCCAGTGTTTCCATGACAACCGTGAACGTGCATGACAACAACGGCAGCAATTGAGAATTGAGGTTATATCAATTTTTTGCAACTTGGCAAAAGTTTTTGCAATGTGAAGTAAACGTAACTTAAATCTGCATTACTTACCCATAGCTTCCAAGTCACAATTTGTATACTTATTTCTGTACCAAAGCGCAGAAATAAAGAAGTACGTACATTGACGATATTTACGGGAAAATAAACTCAGTTTTCAATTTACATTAAAGACGGCACTCACTCGCACGCTTTTCGCGGAAGAAAAAGAGATAGTTTTTCAGCCCTTTATGGCGGGAGTGCCTACCAAGGAGGGAAAGTGGGGTCAGGACGCCGAGAAAAAGGGGTTAACATATTAAAGAAAGTCGGCATTTAAATAACGAACAATTATTGTCACTTACACTTTGGAGAACGCCAGTCCGTGACGGAGAGCTGGCAATCGCAAATGTGATTGCGTGGACGGCAGGATGGTCCTGAAAAGGGCCGTCGAAAGAGTGGTGGAGATTCCTTCTCCGGAGACTGGTTGCGTGCGATGGTGAACAAATTGACGATGGATCGTGAGCGATGGTGAACAGGGCTAGTGCTTCACACGCGGGGGAAATGACACGGTAGCCGTGAGGAAAACTAGTCGACGACGAGACGAACGAACAGAGACTGAGGAACTGCTGCGCTGTTCCTCGGGACTTCGGGTCCCCTCGGGGGATTCCGTTCCGTCTCGTGTGCGGCCCGGCAACCCTTTCGTGCAGGGTCGTACCGAGTCCCGCGTTATGGTAACATTTATGTTACACCTTGATACGGCGAGCAGATCATGGCTTGGGAGCATGGGAACTCGCTCCCTTGATATTCCAAGAGGCTTTGCTATTACCCTACTTTGCCCTACTTTGCCTTTACAATAATACCCTGCTTAGGGCGCATTACATATTTTTATATGTGGAACCGCAGGAGTTTGGGAAAATCTTCCGTTCAGGTATAACTCTTTCTCTAAATGCCTGGTTTGTTAAAAGAATTTAGAGTACTTTCAGGTCATTTCTCTAAATTCCTGAAGCGTTCTAGATTTGGTCGAGTATTGAGCTCCTGCAAATTTTGCCGTATTTAAAGTATCTAGTCCGGCAAATTTTAGTGTCAATAAGGAACTTTCTGTTCCGATAATATTTTTGCTACTCTGGGAGGATAGTAAAATATTTTACTATTTTATCATAAAATCAGGAATATTAAGTTATTAATACACACAAAGTCTCATATAATCAAGAACATTACACACGAAAAGCACACTAAAGAATTGCTCATCACTTCACTATTCCTATAATAATACACTTCATCACTAATTTGCGAATTATCTATCAGATGGCAGCACTACAGATTCGAATCACGAATCCTCACGATTACTCTTCTGTGACCAGTTACTAACACGCTTAAAGGGAGACTTGGAAAAGGGGTTCGAGATGTGGCAGATGACTCTTCTGTGATCAGTCACTAAAATGCCGTACTACAAAAATAAGAATACGACAAAAAATGTCGTATCTGCATACACTACGTTTAGATTTTTAGAAAAATTTCAAATTTAATTATAGAATTTGACTTTATTTTGTTTTACATAACTAATTTAGAGTTTGAAATCAAAATGCATTAAACTATTATAATTGGACAAATTTGTTGCAAAGTGATATGCAAACGTTATACAATGAGTAAAATTTGTTGAAGAAATATTAAGAAAAGTTTTTCTCAAATAATTGGATAAGCAACAATCTTTCGTTTCTGAAAGTATACTTTGTTCAAAGATCAAGACACAGAAATAAAAAGAATCAGTCCTTCATCTACGTGGCAGCTACAGAATGATTATTATGAAAAATTATGTTGGAAGTTTGTTTTAGGCCGGAATTGAGTGCAATTCATATCTTTTTATTTAATTGACAGAAAGGGTATGTTCAATCAAAATTGTCATAATAAAATTTTTTTTTAAATCACTGATGGGATATTTTCTATACGTATTTATGCAATTGATACTTAAATTTTCGTAGTCCTCAATGGATCAGAAATCTGACGAATAATATGTAATCAACTTCAATGTATTTTAATGTGAATCTCTAAATAAATTCTAGTTCGAGGACTCTAACGTCACATTCAACATTGCTTTAAACAAGGTTTTGTAAATTCAAAATAAAGCTTCAATACAAATACAAAAGGGCAAGTTTTGGAACAAAGTATATTTTGAAGAAGAAAAGGTTGTTATACTTAGGTAATAGATTCAAAAGATTTAATAAAAATTGTTTGATTAACAAATTTTCATTGTCTAGTGGTTGCAAATGACTTGTTACAAGTCTCTTAAATTACGCTGGTTTAATGTGCTTATATTTCAAACTATAAATAAATTATAAAACAATGTAAACACTCATTCTATGACTCAATTTGAGAATTCTTCAAATACCTAAAACGCTTTGGAAATTTAGAGAAATTACCTGATAGGGTTGTAAATTCTTGAATAAACAAGGGATTCAAAGAGAAGATTATACCTAAATAAAGATTTTCCTACGCTCCTGCAGTGAGCTAATTCGCTAAGTTTTTAGCCAATACCTCACTTTTCCTCACGTTTCCAACATAGACATATGATTTTTTTTCTGAATCTGAATAAGTCGAAAATCATTCATTTAAATGAAAAAAGTCAGTTACTTACCTCGTCAGTTATTATTCTCAGATTGTAACAATCGCTTTTGAATTTTTCACATTATTATTCTATCTTTGAGAACTTTAATTTATTTTGCTTAAAAATGATTAAAAATGCCTCTAGATTTTAATATAAATTATCTAAAGGAAATGTAAATCCGTAGTAAATCTTATACACAATTATATAGTACAAATTATTAACAACTGATTTATATTCAGAAAGAGGCACAGATGAATTGCAAGCAAGCAATAATTAAGAGCATCATTTAGAATAAATATTAATACTAAAGGACCGATTACGCATAAAGCATCGTTTATGATGCCCAGTGTTTTCAGTAGATGGTTGACGTAATAAATTGGAAGATGAGATTGCGTAAATCTTTAGAATGCGATTCAACTTCCTACCATATAAGCGACTATGTCAATTACTTTCCATTTACTGAATAAGTCTAAGGTTATTTTGCGATAGGGAAGAGGAGGGTGAGTTGACGCGGAGGCTAAGTTGGCACACATTTATTTACAAAAAACTGTAATAATTAGGCTCACAAAAATAGCTTTTTTTTCATCCCCTAGCCGAAAGTACGTCTTCCCGGCCGCATTTCTGTCCGGGAACAGTGGATTTTGCGGCCTGCTAAAGTTAACACGATCTCTGATTGGCTGCGAGATTTTTGTGGCTCGCTGACGTAGCAAACTGACGTAGCAACGCTCAGTATTGTGTTATTGTGTACTTAGCCATACTTAAAAAAAAAATTGATTAGCAGTTCAAACTCGAAAGTTCATTGCCTCACTACCCGATTCGGGTAGTGTTTCTAGGTGGATATTTACTAACAATGTGGGCCCACCACACCCACGATGTGCCAACAGCACGCGGTATTCCTGAACGGTCACCCATCCAAGTACTAACCGCGCCCAACAATGCTTAACTTCAGTGATCTTACGAGAACTGGTGTTTTCAGCGTGGTATCGCCGTTGGCTCAGCCTTATCGCCTTACTTAGCCATACTTAGCATTTGAAAAATATTTATCTTGACAGGTGAATGGAAAAAAGAGACCGTCGGTGTGTTCAACCTCAAAACTGATCGATTAGCGTCGTTGCGATTTTGTGCATAAACAGACGGCAAAATACCTCAAAAATGGTTCTTCCTCGTCTGGCGGACGAGGAAGAAATATTAAGAAAAAATACAAAATATGTGTTTTTGATACCCGCCCGACCAGTAAAACCTCGGCTCCGCCTCGGCTTTGCAAAAGTCGGGCGGGCGACCGAATCCCACGCATCAGCTCCGAGAGCAGCAGCGGCGCTACGCGAGGTGGCGCGCGTGCTGATGTAGGCCACAAAAGAAAAAGCATCCGAGCTAGCAGCCGAAAACGCATTTTATTAATTAACATTAATTATTAAACGTACTTTCAGCTGGGGATGATGAAAAATAGTATACGACACAGGACCAGAAATATTGGATGCCCTGGTGTGCGTGATATGAGGCGTGATATGAGGTAATATACTATTAACATCTGAATTCTTGCATAATATGTAATTGGTAAAAAATTCACAATCAGTCGATTTTTTACAACATGTTTATTACATATTTATTTACAGGATCTTTTTCGGTAACTTTTTGTTCAATTCAGAACAATTGAATTCAATCGATAAATAACTTATATTTTACATTATTCTGGATAACTCAACACTCTCAAAATATTTGAACTTCAATTAGGAAAAATATTTTTATCAAATATATGAGCCTTTCATGCAAAAGGTCTTCAATTAGTAAACAATTGATGGTCAATTGATTTAGCACAGACGTTTAATCGCAAGCGATTTTGCACAAAACAATGGGAAAATAGTGCAAATCGCATGTCAGGTTATGTGCTGCTTTGGAGTTGTTTATTGTTTATTATATTATTTATTCAGTGATCAGGGATTGCCTGGTTACTGTGGTACTACAGGCGCGGACGCTGGACAAATAACAGTGTCCAAATATAAGGGCGAGGGACCACTGACTCAGCACTCAGTAACAGCAGTCGGCATGGGCAGTGGCCAGACGTGCACTCGTGCAGCCGATTAAGATCATTCCCAGTCGTTAGCATGTACCAACGCTTGAGACAGGCCAGACCGATGGAGCCATCATTTATCAATGTTTTAATTACAGAATGTTGATAAATCGTGTAGCTTCCGAATATAATTGATTTAGTTTAAGGCGAGGGTAGTTTGGAAATATGAGAATGAGAGAGACCATTATTGCTGATTACATCAGGGTGGTAAGGCCTAGCTTATTGTTCTAGAAAATGTAAGAGAAAAATCTTCTTCGATTGTATCCCCGAAAAGTTGAAGAAGAGCGCCGGAATTCTACCAGGTGTTTTCATATTAAGTGAATTGCACGAAACGAATCCAAGGTAAATTCACTGATGAGTTATTTTTGCGAACGTTAACACGACGGAATTTATCCGCGAGAGACTCGTATGATGACCGAAAGTCTCAGCCGAAGGAGATGGAAGATTCCTCACTCAAACAGAGCATTTCGCGTTTCGAGAATCGAAGTTGACGGAGAGATTGCTTGGAACGTAAAGACGAACATCAAGAATGTATGGGGGTTTATATCGATGGATACAGTACGATGATCCGGAAAAAGTCTCATGCACCCTGAGGAAACAGAGCGAACCAAGGACGGCCGCCTTCTGTATTTTTCCCGTAAGTGTCTGGGCATTTCGTTGACACGCATTGATGCTTTTCAGGCTATGAACCAGTGAAAGCTGGGTACCTTCGAGAGCACCGATGATCATGATAACTAGCTTAACAGGATATTCTGGTTATAACCTTTCAACTCCCTTGTGAGTTCTGTTATGGATCTCTTTCTTTCTATTCTTCTTGGCTGTGATGTTCTTGTCGGCTGGTGCCAGAAACTCGATAACAAGCATGGTTCGTTTAGATGAGTTTTGTTTTTGTCGGCTGAGCTCCAGTTGCAGGGGAAGGGTCTATAATCTGATTCGACCTGGCATCACAAAGTCTCCGTTGAGACACCTCCTTTGTGACTCCGACGTGTCCGCCTCACCTGAGCTGGGTACATCGGAGTGTTCAAGGATTTGGTAACCCTGGTGCGATTCAGCCCTTGCAACGGCGATCACATAATGGATTGCGCGCTCTGCTCTTACACCCTGGAAGGATCGCTCCTTAGTTTAGGTCCCGGAGACTAGAGTCCGTCAGTTCTCCAGAGCAGCCACACCTCTTGATGGAGTCCCTCTGGTTTACCTTCTCCAGGTATTCAGTAGGCAACTATTCTCGGCGCATAATAGACTGCTCTGTGTCATTTTCGGGTGACTCTTATGAGTTCATTGTTTTTGTATATAAACGTTCTTCGTGTGCATTTAAGTTATTGCGATAAACATGTCAGCAGAGTAGGAATCATATAACGTAAGTATCACAGGGCCTTAAGAGGGCTGGGGACACCCGTGGGAATTCTGAGTTGAGTGTGCGAGAGAGACAGAACTATGATAAGCACGTCCAAAAAGGTGGAGCTTGTTAGTGAAAAAAAAAATTTCGACAGCCAATCACCGTAGGAATATTTTCAGGAAAAAAGGGTGCATCGGAAAAAAAGTGTGAAAAAAATTTCCTGCAATAAAGTCATTTTCAGGGGACAGTCGGCCTGGGTCAGGCATTGTCTGGAAACCGGTACCCTTGCGGCAGGGGGCAGATTGTCGAGCGGACGGTTTTTGGCCTCCCGCGACCTTCCCATTGTTTGAGATTAGACACAGCGGAGAAAAATCCAAATTTTGTACAATATTACCTGATTAAATTGTAATAGACTGCATTAGTCTCGTTATATTATTACGAGTAAATCAAAAAAAGATTGAAAAAAATCAATTAATATTTTCAATCCCAGTTGATCTTTAAAGATTTATTTCCTTTTCAATTATCTTTAGAAATCCCTTCCACATTATTCGTTTATGAATCCAGGCATGCCACACAAGTAATAATTGTCAAAAATAGTTTCTAATATAGTAGCCGCACGAAGTGGAAACAATAAAGTTTGAAATGTCGAAAATGCTCTATTTGAAACATTTCATTGGGATACTTTCAAAATATACTTGATATCCAGTGAAAATTTGGAATTAAATTTTGCATTATATTATAGAAGAAGCGTTGTG
>CAKNYM010052201.1:9092-33650 GCA_932195095.1 Andricus curvator | reverse complement strand
CGTTATAATTGTTGACAATGGTTATACATAAAATATAGCCGAAGAAGTCGTAATAAAGTTTGAACTTTTGAAAATACTCTTACTTGAATTGTCGTCTAATCGAAACATTTCATTAGGATAATTTCGAATCCCCTACTGAAAGACTCTGAATCCCCTAGCCGAAAGACAAAATTCAAGTAGAGTATAATTTTCAACATTTCAAACTTTATTTCGACTTCTCCGGCTATACTTTATGCATAACCATTGTTAAAAATTATAACGTATGTGGTATGCCTGGATTCGTAAATAAATAAGGTAGATCGACGATTTGTCAAATTTTAATAAATATTGATGGCATTAAAAATATGCTTGGTCAAAGTTACATTACTTTTGAAGACTAATTTCTACTTTCTAACTATTATTTTACAAATGAAAAGTAAGATTTCAATGCACAACGCTTCTTCTATAATGTAATGCAAAATATAATTCCAAATTTTCACTGAATATCAAGTATATGTCGAACCTATCCCAATGAAATGTTTCGAGTAGACGAAAATTCAAGTAGAGTATAATTTTCAACATTTCAAACTTTATTTCGACTTCTTCGGCTATATTTTATGTATAACCATTGTTAAAAATTATAACGTATGTGGTATACCTGGATTCGTAAATAAATAAAGTAGATCGACAATTTGTCAAATTTTAATAGTTATTGATGGCATTAAAAGTATGCTTGGTCAAAGTTACCCTATTTTTGAAGACTAATTTCTAGTTTGTAAATATTATTTCACAATTAAAAAGTTGGATTTCAATACAAAACGTTTTTTTCCTTGTATAATGCCAAAATTTAATTCCAAATTTTCACTGGATATCAAGTATGTTTGGAAAGTACCCCAATGAAATGTTTCGATTAGACGAAAGTTCAAGTAGAGTATTCCCAACATTTCCAAGTTTGTTTCGACTTCTCGCGGCTAGTTTACCTGAAAGTATTGCTAAAAACTATACTTATATGGTATGCCTGGATTCGTATAAGAATAAGGTAGAGATTGCATTCATAAAATTTGAATGAATATTGATGGTATTACAAATATGTTTGATCAAAGTTGCCCTTCTTTCAAAGACAGCTTTTTCGGCTTGCAAATAATTCTTTCTCAAATGAAAAAAGATCCCTATAATGGAAACGATTTCTGTGATAGATTAAGAAATTTCAATCGATATTTTTGCTATTGGCATTCAATTGCCAAAATAGGAAACGGGTTCTTTTCACTTTTCGATTATTATGTTCTATTTTCATGATAAAAGTGACTCCTAAAAGTATATATCATTCGAATCAGAATTTCAAGAAACATGCAAATTCGTTGAACGTCAGAGAAGTTTTTTTGGCAAATTTTTTGGGAACTTTAACATTTCGTACATTTCTTTGGTGGCTAAAGAGAAAATTCAGAAATGAATCTGAGAGGGTTTTCTTGAGAGTCGCGCCAGATGTGAATTACAGTTAGCGTAGGCCCTACAACTTGCCGGGGTGAGGTAAAGGGTACGCATTGTAGTGAGTACAATAGCGTGGGCGTACCTAAATGTCTCCTCAATATTTGGCCGCTAGGATCGGTAGTTACTTGCCTTGAATTTACTTCATGCAGACACTTCGTTAGCACATGATTATTCATATTTATTTAAGAGAAACTTCTTAATTAGAGACATACATCTGTAGATAAAATATCAATCTAGATCCGCGATTTTGAAAATTTGTGAAATAATCATTACAAGCCGAGAAATTAGTCTTTAAAAGTAAGGCAACTTTGATCAAGCATATTTTTAATATAATAAATGTTTATAAAAATTTGATAAATGCTGGAAATAGCTCATTATTTTCTGAATGCAGGCATACCACACAAGTCATGTTTTTCCCTATACTTTCGAAGAAATTAGTGGCTGACGGTGACCTTACAAAAGCGCATGTCCCCAGCCCTCTTAATTAAAGTTTTCTATGTTTGACTTTACAATATTGCTTTCTGCGGCTTACCTCTTAATTAATTTGAAAATCAAATATTGTCAGGTGAAAATATCCACATGGAATTCAGCGTGGAATTTCACGTAGAAATTTACATGAAAATCCACGTGAATTCATCAAACATTTGAAAAAGCATTCGTGGTCCTCAATAGAGTTGACTGATACCTTAGGACTCCATTGATTCGTTTCATATTACGACTTTTGTCTACATTCAGAGGCCAATCACTGCAAAATATGATTTTTTGTACTTATTATTGCAAATTATGTTTAAAAATTAGTTGGAAACCTATATCGAGTAAACTGCCTATATTTAGAATCTGAAAGTGTGAAACAGGTTTGCGTGTAGACAAACATTAAATGTTATAAATTACTTTAGTGAATAAATTAATAAATTAATAGTCCCAATTCACTCTGCATTAAACAAATCATCGCATCACATGAGCAAAGTTTTCTTTGCATCGACGTTTATTATCTTCGATAAAGATCCTACTTGATTAGATAACCTAACAAATATAATTCATAATTCGTGAAATTATGTAGCGTGAAATAAATAAAAATATATAGCATTAAGTTTCAAAATTTCTAAAAGCTGATTACCGGAGATTTATTTGGCCAGTTTAATTACTGAGTTGGAAAAACCTATGATACAAAATGTGTCTGGATGCCAGAAAACAAATGACTCTTTACCTTTTATAAACTGTCAACAGTGCTAACATGGAGAATCGACATTAGGAGCGACGCGCAAAGAACAGGCATCGAACATTAACCTCAAATTCACAAAGCAGCACGTGATCACGTGTTAATTATAACCCACAGGGTGGTCCACACATATGTCGATCCTATATTTTGAGATTTAGTATCAGCTCAGGGTTATAAAGATACACATACGAAATCATAATTATTGAAAAGGTTGTAAAATTTAATTTTTAAATGTAATGCATCATACTGAAAACTTAAATCTTTGCATATTTCACACTGCTTTCATTCATTATTTCGTACATGTATGTTTTCAGTCCTGCTTCTAAATTTCTCGGCTTGAGTTGGAGCAGTCTATCTGTGAAATTGAAAAAGTAAACAATTTCGTTTTTTTATTATGTTCTCCTTTAATGTGCAGATAATTGTATAATATTTTACCAAATGATGCAAAATAATCTATTTATTAATGTTAACATCAAAACTCAAAATCGAAAAAAAGACTTAGAGCGGTATACGAGCAGAACGCTATGTTAATTGAAGCTGTATACGGGCTGAACTAGACTGGAGTTCTCTGCAGTGTAGCGGTCGAGTTGTTTTTTACATAAAAGCACAATTATATAATTATAATAATTTTATTTATCGCGAAATATCTGTTTGTTATTGAAGTGATCCTGCAATGGACGAGGTAAGTACTTTAGAATTTCTTGCACAAACGAATCAACAATAAGTATATAACTTACTAAAGTCTGGGCCAAATGTCGAGGCACCTCACTTATTTTGATTGCATCTCGCACCAAAAAATCTCAGAATTGTCTAATAAAAAGCATCTGAAAGCTTAAGGTCTTTCAATTTCAACGATATGATCACTATTATCCTAAAAAAATTTTTTCACTCTTACCTGTTCCCAGAAAGAGGGCAACGTCAGGAAAAATCTAAAAAAATTCACAGATATTCTTTCAATATTCTTCAATGCATTAAATTTTTTTAAATTCTGAAATATTCAATAATTTACTTTTTATGGGCATTTATTTATAAATGCTTTATCTTGAGGACGAATGAAGATAGGAAGCCGTGTGATGGCTCCAAATGTGCAGTTTCGTAATCCGAGTGCAGTGCAATAATTAAATTTATGATGAAATCATTCTGACGCAAGAAATATAATTTTGAATATTTCTGACTTTAATCAGTGTGGGCGTGTGGCCAGCACAGCGGGAAAAGTGGCAGAAAAAAGTACGTTTTCGATGACAATAGTCACGGAGTCGGCTTGCTTCTGGAGTTACTACTGTCATTGAAAAGTTACTTTTTTCTAATCAATTGTCCTGCTGATTTTCACGAAAAAAACAATCACATCCTTCTGGGAGATTGTGAATAATTACAGAGCCTATCCCTTACAGTTTGGAGTTTGAATCGCTCTAATATCTTCATTAGAACTGAAGATAGTATAGTTGCACATTTTTGTAATTTGAAGCAACAATTTTTATTATTTCTCAAATTTGTTAACTGCAATTTGTTCATTCATGTTCTCTTCATATTCATGAATTTTTCAAATTTGTCCCATTGCCTCTTGTATAAGAAATAATGTTCTAAACTTGACTCTTATTAAATGTGCCCGAAATTCCTTACTTTTTTTACATTTTTAAGTCTGCAAAGCACAAAAAAAATTTTACATCAACGTTTCAAGCTCATTTACGTGAAACACTTTCAGCTTTCAAATAAGAATTTACTTATTTCTTTAGAATTTTTTGGCTGAGTGGTTAAGCTTCAGAGGCACATGCCTATAATTTTCTCGCCGATAGTAGTCATATATGAATTCGATGTGAATATATCTGTAATGAATTTGCTAAAAAAGACGAAGTGGATTTTTCAAAATAAAAGCATTTTTAACGCAATGAAAACATTTAGACAGATTGCAAAGCAGCATTCGAAATTATAATTTCTTAACGATCGCTTAACGATCTTAACGATTTTTGACTTGATATTAGAAATTAATGAAAATATTATTTATATTCTGAAATTAACATAAATAATCAGTCTTTCGATCACCCAA
The DNA here is from genome assembly GCA_932195095.1 of Andricus curvator. Taxonomy (NCBI): domain Eukaryota; kingdom Metazoa; phylum Arthropoda; class Insecta; order Hymenoptera; family Cynipidae; genus Andricus; species Andricus curvator. The sequence goes on along the minus strand of CAKNYM010052201.1, from coordinate 28,920 downwards.
CTTTAAAACCAGAAAACTCTAAATGTGGACAGATTTCCTAAAAATTGGCCTAACAAACAGAGGTCGCGAGATGTACATTTCGCGATCTCTCCTTGTGAGTCTAGAATATTCAATTTATGCAGCTTTCTCCCCTCCCAAAAATATCAAACGCGTGTGTATTTAAGAAGTAGCTCCCACTATAAGTTTCACATTCCTGTGCGCTACATTTGCAACGCCTCACTATTTTATATTTCACTTTGAGTCTTTGCCAAGGTATGTACACATAATTTATTTTTGTTTAAAAACTCAAATTAGGCAGGACCTTTCAGGCTAATGAATATTAATCTCATTTGTTATTTTTTTTAACAATATCGGCACGGGCTTGAAAATCGCATCATTCTTCTGTGATATTGCTATAATTTTTCTTTTATTTGTCTTTAATCTCTGTGGTAAGAAAGGATTAAAATTTTCTCAATTTCGATGAAACTAACATTATTAGATATTTGAACAAATTACATTTCACTTTCCATCCATATATTGGCACATGTCTGAAACCTTTGACTTTTCAACAAAAAATAAATGATAAAATGTTTGTATGAACGACAGTGGAAATTTTACTATCTTAGCTAAAGGTACTTATTAGTGACAATTTTTCATTGGCCAGACAAAATCTATTGTTTGCAAAAAGATATTAATGATTAAAAAATATTTAATTCTGTGAAAGGAAATGATATATTGGATCTCATTTTTATTTTCTCATTTGAGTGTCTCTAGGCGAAAATTTAAAAATAAAATAAAATTCTAGAAGGATATTAAGAGATTTTGAGCTAATGTTTCATTGCGCTTAGCAGGAACTTGTGGTTTTTGTTTTCTTTTTGATTTTCCTTCAGCAGGATCCATTTATTTATACAATAATTCATCGTTGAGAAAAGCTAACCTCCAGGCTCACCAATATAATTATTTGAGTTTGCAACCACAAAAATGACAGTTTTCTGTGTGAAGTCACTCGAGATTTGTAAATCAACATCTTCACGTTGAATAACTTTAATCTTTCACTAATTTTCATAGCGGTCTATCGATAAAAAAAATTTTTTGCTATGAGTTATTGAATACGTGTTTCTTCGGTAAGTACAACTACTTCCGCAGAAATATGTGAGCTCGCTTCTTCAAATAACTATGCAAATATAACCGCAACGTTTAAAATTATAAAATCTAGGGACATAATATAAAATCCTATAACTTTCTTTGGATTAAACGAAATGCAGGTTTTATTAAATAAGCATGATTCTGATTCAATTATATGGAACTGCATACTGTGTTGCATAACCTCATATCGTATAGCTAACTAGGTTCCAGACATAAAAAGCATAAGGAAATGTAAATCGAGACAAGCTGACATAATTAAAAATCAAACATTTCTTATATTCTTTAACACACACACACACACACACACACACACACACACACACACACACACACACACACACACACACACACACACACACACACACACACACACACACACACACACACACACACACACACACACACACACACACACACACACACACACAATTAATTAGATATCTTTGAGGGACATATATGTGAAAGGTTGTAGGCATATGCCCTTATTTTACGTTGAAAAACTTGTGTTGTGAATTAAAACCGATCAAACCAGGGGATGTTGTAAAATTTCCGAAGTGAAGAAAATGATTTGTTGAACGTTCATGATAAATGAGGTTTAGAAATATTAAAAATGTAAAAAATAGTAAGTTATCTTTTCGATATGACATAACAAATTATAGTTTTTTATATGAAATTTGACCTGAAAAATTAAATTTTGTATCTTTTGTGCAAAGTGAGTTCACAAGAAGAATGCCTTCAAATATATCTGGTGCCACGCCATGTTTTAATGAAGAAAAATCTGAGGATGGCGATTTTCGGGCCTTACTAGAAACAACTACAGCAAAGAAAACAAAAAACCAGGAAAACGGATCACTAAAAGCTAAAGGATTGAAAGTCGAGAAACTTTTTAAAAGATCTTCCTACTTTGAAACAGATTTAAAATGGAAGAATATTATCGGAATTACCATCTTGCACATTTTTGTACTCTACACGGTGTTAAACTTCCCTTTTTTGGAGAAGAAAGGACTTGTCGTTTACAGTAAGTACTCGTATAGATGTCGTCTTCAAGGTTAAAATTCGGTGAAAGTATAATTTTTTCCCCGTTTTTTCCCATTAAGTACTAGAAATTGACAAAGAAGCTTTGTAATAAATACACAATATCTCAATATATCACCTTAAGTTATCTACCCCTTCAGGGTTTTTATTACTACCGCAGTACCACACACTCGGTGCTGCCTCTAGGGCACAATGGGTCAGGAAACCGCCCAAAGTGGCAAAAAGTAGACGTCCATATCTAGGAAAATTAAACACATGGTATTGATACGGACATATCGGAGAAGTTTTCACCAATATTTCATAGTGTTTGGTCAAGTATTACGTTGTTGGTAACAACAAATGTAAAACAATGACTAAATATCAGTAAAAGACCAATTTTAAGAAAAATGGAGTATATTTTAAATCTCTTTCATATTTTGATTTTTTCCTTTTTATTTTCTTTTTCATAGACATACCCAAATAAGAAAAAAAGGATAACATAACAAAGTGTCGACTGATATATGTGGTGGAACATTTTGTCGAACAATTACTACTTTTTTATAGACATACGCGTATTTCTGATTTATCGTTTCCCGGCGTTCCCTTTTGGATCAAAATTTAATTAACGTCAGTGTATTGCTTAAGATCTGCACTTGAAGAAAATGTTGCCCCATTTTAACGGTATTCACGTTTGTAAAGAAAATCATACCAGAGATGAAAAAAAATTATCGAATCTATTAACTTGGATTTATGTAGTTTTCATAACATATTGAACACTTTAGTACAAAATATGCGGATTTTATTTTATATATTTGGAAGTTTGCAATATTTTCAAACCGAAATTTGAAGGGATAGCATTTTTTTATGAACCAGCGGTCAATAATTATATTTCTCGACTCCTGAAAATGCTAAAACGATGAATTACTCATTTTTCTCGAAAATGGATTTATTACACAAATTTACTTTTATTTTGTACATTTAGTGCCGCTACATGTTTCTAATGCATTTTGGCCTGCTCAACTTGAAAATCGCATTGAAATTTTTTTTTATGGATTGTTTTTCGTAATATGAATTTTGAATAAAATATTAGTGAAAATATTAGTCCTATTTTCCCTGACCAATTTGGTAGCTGAGGTGAAATGAACGACATACCAATTTTTATCCTTTATTTTTTATTTATTTATTTTAAGACCATATTCAAAGTTAACAACCCCGAAAACTTTTTTGAACTAAGGTTCATACAAAGACATGAAATCTAAAAAATTTTAACTGTCATATTGGATCCGAAAATTGAAATTTTCAAATGTTTACTTTAAAATCGATGTTAGCAACCCCAAAACTCGCCCTATACCTATTTTCATATAAATACGTAAACATTTTTAAGTTTTGGCCAACAACATTTTCATCCGCAATTTTGAATTTTAAAAATTTGACATAAAACTCAAAGTAATCAACTCGAAAAAACATCGTACACCAAGTTTTATACAAATCTGATAAATACTTGAATTTTTGCCATTTTGGGGGGCCTCCTGGCTCGCTGTGCCCTCTTCCTTTTCTAGGAGCCCCCTTACCCTTGAGTTTCTCCTCCTGGTTGTAATACCAATCTCATCAAATTTGAAATCAGATTGTGAATAAAAAGTTTTCGGGTTTTCACAAAAATTCTTGGTAGAAGCGTTTTTTGTGTAAGTAGTTAAATCATTTTCACGGTCAGATTTGTGTTAAGCTTTCTTAAATGAAAAATATGCCCGCTGCGTGGTCACACTCTCCATACGCGCCAAGTTTGAGGGCGCCTAGGGCGCACGGGTATGCTCTGGGGCTTCGCGCTCATTGTCATACGTTTGATGCGTGTCTTTCGACTTCCTTTCTTGAATATCACAAATATTGTAACTTTAATCAAAAACTGTGATTTAAACGCCTGATGAACTGCAGTCATAATTTGGAACTAAAAATTTTGATTTCAATTTGTTTTTAAAGGTGGTTCTTAAAGCACCTGCGGCTTTGAAGTTTGCATTCAAATTGCGAAACTTGCGCTTCGTGGTCGACTATAAGTTCATACAGACGGTTCTCTTTCAAAAATAAAACGACGTAGAGAAATGTTCAAAGTTCGATTCTAAGTCAACTCTGCAGCAACTTGTAGTCAGTTTCAAAAAGGTATTGAAAATCATTTAACCGCGTTTTAAAAATATCATAGTGTAGCTTATCTACTTGATTATTACTTATCTAGAACATTTTAATTTAGTGTCCAAATAAAAAATATCATCAAGATAGTTTGTGAATCTTGTTGAAGTCTACTAAAAACGTGATTAAAACTTATGGATCTTTTAAAAGCAAAAATTTCCTAATTTTGAAAATGCTCTAACTTTTTGAATTTCAGTCTCATCGAAAAACGTTGCAAGTCTTTTCCTCGTGTACCAGAAACTTTGACGAAAATTCCTAAGACTCCTAACAAATTTTTTTACAAATTTCGAAATTGCTTTAAATTTATTAATTTTGGTCTGAGATATCTGGTTAAAGAAATTGACCTTTATTTTTAGACTTAAAAAAGTGTATCAAAGGCTGACTTAATTGGGCAAATCCCTTAAAAGTGAGCTCAAAAGTCAACTCAAAAGTGAATGAGGATGTAAAAATAACCAGAATGTGTGTCTACCATAGGATTTTCAAGTGTTTTAACCTATTGGAAATGATACGTAGTTTCAAAAATGGGTCTTAATTCTACTTAGCAATTACAATTTGTAATTTGTATTCAAGAAAAAGAGAAAAGAAATTAAATTTAGAATAAATCAAAATTCAAATTCTTCTTTGACATATGACATTCAAATTTAACTAACAAATTAAGAATAAGCATAAAGTAAACTTTTAAATCCGCTTCTTCTATGCAAATACTTATTGAAGACAAGGTAAATTTTTTCAGCTGAATGGTTAGAACAGTCCACTGTATTTTTCTCATTTTGTAATGTATTTTCTACGGCATAAGTTTTTTGACGTTATAGAGCTTCACGCTTTCGTTTTCATTATTATTATTATTATTATTAATTATAAATTTGTCTAAAGCTTGAGATGGTTACAGCCCAAGATGTCGGAGGCATTTTTGTCAGAGTTAGATTTTTTGAATATTCAGCACGGGGCTGTGCCGGTATGTATCATCAATCACGGACGCATTTTTGTCATGCAATCAAGTGATCTGATAAAAGCAGTGTGCCTAATTTGACATGTTAGGCAAATTCTGGTTTTTACGCCATCATTCATGGACTGGTTTGCAGCCGAATGCATGGTTAGGAGACCTACAGTTTAAGGCGGAATACAAACCACGAGAACTTCGGTAAAGGTACATAGAGAAATTTCCAGAGGTACCAGCTCATTACTCGAATCTCGAACCTCTAACGTGAAGTCCGAGCGCCTGACCAACTGAGCCACCGAGGCTATTTAGAAAATAAACGGTGTTATCTTTACACAGCGGCCACGAGCGTTGGAGGTGACAACAATCGCCTCTAGATGCTTTCTTAGAGCTACCATCTGTCACTCCATAGGTTTTTAGTCGCTTGCTTCCTACCAGTACTCTACTGACTCCTAAATGTTCCACATGTTCAGTGCATCTTGCGTGCACATTGCCCATAGCCCAAATCACAATAGGATGAATAGATGCATGTTTCACATTCCTCCATATTGTCTTCACTTCATGCCTTAGCTCGCTATAATGATGGGTTTCGGTTGTATAGAGCGCCTGAAAATTCCAGTTAACTGGACAAGCAATGTCGATGATGTAGACTATTCCACCTATTTCTCTCGCATCACGATGTCGGGTCGATTGGCTTGGATGTAATGATCCGTCTGTATAGTAATATCCCAATATAAGATGCACTTTGTTTTCCAAAACAAACACTGGAATGTATCTATGAAAAATCACCCATCCTGTGAGGAGTCCTAGGTTTATGGCAAGTTGTTGATGCATAATGCCCGCCGTTTCGTTATGTCTGTGCGTATATTCTCTCTGAGCCATTACGCGACAATCAAAGAATGTGCTCGATAGATTAACTGGAATCTCCACATAATCGGTAATGGTCAACCACGTCTTGATGTAATACGTATTTGCGATAATTTCTTGTGCTGACAACCCTGTTCTGAATCGAAATGACAAATCCTTTTGTTTCTGGATACAGAACGCCTTTTTTTTAGCCAAATATTGAATGCCTCACTATCCACTTTATATTGATCTATCCTTTGGGGTGCTCACCGTAGATGGCTTTTTGTCTCCATTGCATTCCTAATTCCTCTGTCATTTTTACCTTGATATTCAAGGCCTTCTCTGAGGAAAAATTCAAGGGTGTGTGATCAACATCCGCCTCACCGATGGTGTTGTAAAGCGCAACAACTCGCTTGCTGTTCAAATAGTCTCGCAACTGTATAACTTGTGACTTATACAGTTTCTTGACATCTACAACGCTCTTATTCCCTCTATATCATGTTAGAACTATCCCTTCAATCACCGAATTACATTCGCATTGGTGCATTCGGTGCTTTGTCTTTTCTACGTGGATGATTCTATTTACCCTTTCAAAGTCGGTGTTTGGCCATTTGATGAGCCCAAAAGAGTACGTGAGTACAGGGATGGCATAGGTGTTGATTGCCCTGATCTTGTTTGCTGAGTTCAGAGAACTCTTTAGAATCAATCTGAGTCTTGTGCTAAAGGCAGTCGTTAGGCTTTTCTTAACTATCGTATGCTGAATACCCTTAGACCTTAGAATACCCAGGTATTTATATGACTCAAACTCAGCCATTGCCTAGATGTATTTCTACACCATGTAGATATCATTGGAAAACTGCTTTGTGACATCCATCACTTGCTGCAGTTTCTGATCTGAATCAGCGTATAGCTTCAGGTCATCCAAGTATAGAAGATGGGTCAGTTGATGACTATCCTCATTATCATGTATTCTCAACCCATGAGACATGCTATTTAGTGTTTTTCTCAATGGGTTCAACTTTAAACAGAACCATCGTGCAATGAAGGAGTCTCCTTGAAAATTACGCATTGTAATGCGTATTGATCTAGTTATCCTTGGTTGTCCATGATCAAAATACTTGATACTTGTACCCCAAAGCATCATCGTACGACTCAGAAAGTTGATAATGTGTGAACAGATATTGTAAATTTTTAAGACTTGAAACAAATAGTCATGTGGTAGGGAAGGAAACGCTTACTTGTAGGTAATGTATGCCATGTAAAAGTTTCTTCGATGTTTACAAGCTTGCGTCATGGCAAGAACGTCTATGGCGACTAGATCTTCATTGTCCCGCGAGTTTTTACAACATCCTTTTTGTTCTTCTGTAAGGATGTCCTTCTCGTCGCAGTGACAATATACCTTATCTTCAATGATAGCTGTGAGGCATTTATAAATTATTGGAAGACAGGCTATCGTTCGAAATTCAGATGGATTTTGAGCGTCTGGTTTTTCAGGCAATATATACGTAGTGCCTTTGAGCATAAAGCCTGGCATCAGATCAGGGTGTTCGATGATCTTCGGAAAACACCTTGCCAACGCAGGATGCACACTCGTCAGGTACTTGTACCAGAAGTTTTGCACCGTGTCCGGAACTGCAGCTTTCCAATTACTTGCCCTTTTCAAAACCGCTGAAACATCTGAAGCTGTGATGTTAGTCAGCCCCATTGCAGGTTTATTGCTTCCTCTTGCTTTCTCTAGTAAATTGCTTCTGTTTTTTTTTCTCCAAAAACCCGACCAGTAGTCAGTCATGTCATCTAATCGAGATGCTTTCGGTGTGTTGCTGATTATTTTTCCTTACACTAGTTCACAATATAACCTTCTTTCATCTGCCTAAAAGGATCTATTTTGTTGACTTCTGGCACTACTTTTATTGTGTCGACGCAGTCTAGCAGTAAGAAGATCAAGTCTCTGCCGTTGGGAGTCCATAATATTATCCAGAATTGCTGGTGTCAATTTCTCGATGTACCGAAGGTGGATGATTTCAGTAACATGGTGTATCAGCTTTCTGGTTTTATTTCCCTTCATATATTGAGTCAATCGATCCAATTTGCACCTTACTTTGCTGAAATCTATATCCAACCTCATCTTTCTTGGTGGATCTCGATGCTTTCTTGGAGCAATGACTGCATTTACAGACCTAGTTCTGCGGCTCCACGTTCTAATGGCTGCCACAGCTGCACAATATACAAGAACAAGAGTTTGGACCTCTAACACAGTTCGTGTTGCGTTCAAATACATAGGTAAAACCTTACTGTTTACGTGTGCTATTAGTGCATGCAGATCCTTCGTGATATTCATCTTGGGCAGAGAATGCCTTTGTGTTGGTTCTACGTATCTGAACTCAAGTAAAGTATGACCAAAATTTCTCTCAAGGTGCTGTAGTTTTTCTGAGATTTCGCTGTTCACATCATCGCTTTAATGTCCGAATGTAGTTCTAGTGGGTCCGGTACTTGATGTACAGTGTACCTAGCACCTATGCCTTCAGCTTCAAACAGGTCTTCGTTGTCCACATCTTCCAAGCCGAAAGCAATCTGTTCACAGAGATTGAGCATTCAAGGTCTGCTAGATTCTGCTAATTTATTCTTGTAGTTAGCTCTGGGTACTTAAGTAAGAAGAGTCGATGGTTTTCTCTTCTTAAACTTTACCCACTTTTCTCTGCCAAAAAATAAAGACGTATAACATCTCTGTTCATATGGTATGTTTATTTTAATCGCCTTCTTGGTTGCTGATCTTCTGCTTTTGCCTCTGGTGGAATTAAGCCGTGTATCTCTGAAGGATGTGGTGATGCTGGATCATCATTGGGTTGCGCTAAAACATCAATTGCCGTTGCTTGATCGTCTAATGCGGCTGCCTCTACCTGATGTTCATTGTCGACAGTTCTCCACGCCAAATCAACCTGCTGTTTAATCTCCATTGTTCGGTCTTCTGAGATAAGAAAATTATTCCTGATGTCCTTCATCTTACCTATAAATATTTTCGCTGAAACCTTCTGTATGTTAGGATACTTCACAGCAAACTTCGTCCTAAGGTTGAAACTCTATGAAACATAGGCTGTGGCAAGCATTTTTCTAATATTGACGAGCACTGGAAGCGTCAAATGCAAAAGCCATTTTTTTGTCCTATTTATTTACTTATAAAAATTAAAAAACTAAATCAAAAATCGGACTCCACAAATCTCTCAAAAATTTTATCAGCTTTTTTCAATTTCTTTATGTCCGAATCGGTCAAGATTTGTGGGTTGTACGTTTTTTGGAACCAAACAGTCACTTTTTTCCCATTGTGCATCGCTTCTTTTCGAAATTTATTTGAAGTAAATAAATTAATTGAAATTTGTTGTAAGGCAGAACTAATAAATTGAAATTTTTTTCTTTAAAGCATACCTTGTGGCAGTATTAACTGGCTTTGGAGTAACTGGTGGTGCACATCGACTATGGACCCATCGATCTTACAAAGCTAAATGGCCTTTGAGGGTGTTTCTTCTTCATTGCTATTATTCATCTGGACAGGTAAAAATGTTCTGAAAACTCGAACCTTCAATCTAGAAAAGAAATATATTCTCGGAAAATAAATCAGTGCTCAATTGAAGCCTGAAAAGTTTGATTGAAAATGTTATGAGTTTCTTAGAAAATGTAGGTCGAATTTTTGTTTTGTTCGAGATGTATACTTTTTGGTACTTTGGGCGGTGATTGAACATCCAAGTTTAATTAAAAAAAGAAAAAACTTTTTTCCGAGATACTGCAGCGATACATTCGCTCCATGCGGACGTTGTCTGAACTTTAGGCGATGCTTTAAGCTCTTATCTTTAATTCAAGTATGAACAAGAGCAAAATAGATGTGTATCTGTTGAGTTGCAAAAAAAAGTTAAAAAGTTCCAAAAAGTTTCAAAAACTCTAAAAAAATACAAATATGTAAAAATAAAAGAAATTATATTATAAAAAACCCTTTCATCACAATGTGTGTTAGAACTTATCAGATCTTTTTAGCCAATAATATAATTTTTTTAAATGACGCTCATGCTCTTGTGTATAGTTATCCCAAAAATACAGTCGCTTGCACTAACACGAAATCACTTGAAATCACTTGTAGACTTCATAAATGAATAGAAATATTGAATCAATTTCAATTATGAATGCACTTAATTCACATCGGTTCGTAATTATCGAAAATTATTTGCAATAATTTTTAACCAACTTCCATCACTTAGAATCAACCATATACGTAGAGTAGACCGTGGAAATTGTGACAGAATGCGTGCTTCCTCCACCCCCTCTAGAATCCCCCTACATCACGGAAGACTGCAAAGCGTATGGAGTGTGATAAAACTAACCCCCAGCCCCCTACTTTTAAATTCCACCTCCCCAAGCAAGACTGGAAAGGGTGAGGCTTGTGATTGAACTCCCTCCACCTACACCGAAATCCCCCTTTATCAAGGGAAACTAGAAAGAGGGAGCATTGTGACTGAGCCCCCCTCTCCCGCTTGTCTTAAAGAATCAACCTTACCAAGGAAGACTGGAAAGGGTGCGGAGTGTGACTAAACGCAAACGGGAAAGATTACGATATCGTTGGCAAAAAATTTTGATTGCGGATTTCGACAGGATTTTTTGCGCAAAAAAACGGAACTGAAACTTTGAAATCAATATCTTGTTTAGTTTCTGAGACATCGATTATATTATACATCATGAGCCCTCTCCTCATTTGTATCACTGCAAACCTGAATATCGATAGCATAAGGCCACTTATATCTTTTACATGGATGATATTAAGATCTATGCTAGAAATGCAGAGCAACTAAACCTACCTCTAGGGATTGTCGAGAAGTGCAATCGGGAGATTGGAACGGAGTTTGTGTTTGAAAAACGTAACAAGATTCATTTGCAGCAAGGACGACTTGTTGGCATTTTCTACGAACCTGAGCTAGTTGACAGAAGCGCAATACAACACCTTGAATCCATAGAGACCTACCAATACCTAGTCGTGCCAGAGAGCCGCATTCAGGACACAACAAGATATCTGCCACGAACATGCTTCTTCTTCGTCCCGGTTCTACTCTACTCCTTTCGGGTGGTTCAATGGACGAAACACGACCTTACAAGGCCCTCGACATCGCCACACGTAAGATCATGCGCATGCCGATGAGCTTGCATATCAATTTGTCCGTTCTGTGCATGTACATCCCACTCCGTCAAGGTTTCGAAAGGCACTCGTATTCACGAGCTGAGGGTCCTCGAAAACGCCAGGAATCTGTCCTTACTTCAGATCAATCTTGGCATACTTGTCCAATCCAAAGTTCATGATAATCGATAAGGATACAATACCATCGATAAGGACGGATCATCTACATTTCTGTACAACCTCCGCAGCTTTGTCAAGGAATGCTCTGCTGCCAATCATCTTGTCATTCCTGAAAATTTCTAGGAAAGGATTTCTTTCATTTGCTACGATCCAGGATAATTCGGTTATAAAGACATTGGAGATTAGAAAGTCCGCGCAAGCTCTTCTGTATACGTGTGATCTTAGGCGTGACAATGTGGAGGATCGTGAGCTCATGCTTTGCCCATGAAATTACCCCAAACGACTAAGTAGAGCCGGGACCGCAAGCATGTTGTTCGCAGGAACCTTGTTCAATGCCAGAATATTCGCAAATTCAGGGTCCCCGGGAAGGCCAGTTATTCGTCCTCGCTTCAGATGAATCGTTGCACACTTGTCCAATTCGAAGGTTATACCAAACTGTCTTCTGTATCCCTCGACGACACTTGAGGCACTCTAAAGCTTGATTGTACTAGAAGCGTAGATATTTAGGTCATCCATATGAAATACATAAGTGATTTATGCACGAGATGATTAGTTTCGCTTCAGAGGTACCCTCAAGAATTGCGTAGTGCGAGAGATAGTGGCAGAAGTGTAATGCAAAAAAGGATGTGGCTCATGGTGTCGCCCTGATAGACGCACCTCTGGAGGGTGACGCTGTACGCTTTCACACAATAATTTTCAGATGAGATTCTGAAGTTAGTTTTCGAAAGTGGCATCAATCTCTCTATGCATCTCACTATGTAGATTTCCAATAGAGAGATGATCAGTCCATGAGAGGTTGAATCGAAAGCTTTCCGATAGGCAATCCAGGCCATTGATAGGCCTGGAACAGGTTATCTCGGCAGCCTGCCACATCATTTTGAAAGTCACGTTGTTCGAACATTTCTTTTCACACAGGTCTAATTCTTCGAAAAATCTGTTGGTTCAGGAAAGCTCTAAAGGTCTCATCCAGCGTTTTCAGACAAGTTATTGGCCTGTAGTTCCTTGGGTTATAGATGTCGCCTTTCATCAGTAGAATGATACTCTCAGTGTCTTCCTTCAGTTTCAGTAATGGGATCTTGTAAACCTCTTTCAAAAAGTCTCTACCTCGTCGGGCTTAGGTGAATTATTGATAGAAACAGGGAGATCGCTGAAGAGGCGTGATGGGTCTGCAAGATACTGTTTATTCTCCCTGACCTTCCCCTCCCTCTTCTGCATTCTCGTCCTCATGTAAAAAAATAACCGTAGAGTCCAAGCTTTCGGACCCTTTCCGTGAACGACCTACCAGATGTTATAGTCAATCACACACTGAACACGGGACGCATTTTGTCTTTCCCAGCCAATCTTCTTGTTCAGTTGATGCAAACGTCTTCTGGTCTTTTGATCCATCGTCGATTTTTGCCTTCGATTTGAATCAGCCAAAGCTCTCGCCGTAACATGAACTGAACAATTGACGATCCAGAGGTGAAAATCCTCTAAAATATTTTCTCGAAGGAAGGCATCCTTTTTTGCTGGATCCTGGGGCTTAAGAGGAACCTGAATGTTAATGTTCCTCCTTATCCTGAAATGGTTGTCTTTTCACAGGTGTGCCTGCTTTCTGCGATTGGTTTTAATGTACCTTCCTCCTCATCGTGTGCGGCTTGTTCATGCAGCGATTGTGGTAGCGCTCTGCGTTTATATCCTTTTTTTTAAAGGAAGGCAGCTTGATATTGTAAAGATTGTTGCTGAAGGTGCTTGAGTTCTATGTGTTCGATTGTTTTAAATCGCACCCACAAGTGGTTTTGGTGAAGTAATTGTTATTCCCACCAGCAGCTAAGGAAAGGGTTCGTTCATCCTTGCAGAGCTCCGCATGTAAGGATGAGACTGCATACTCTGACAAGTCGCCTGGTATCCTAGAGTCACCGTGTAAGACACCTCACCCAGGTGCAATTCAGCTTTCTGCACGATTGTTATGCCTCCGTTTTGGGTTTTTTTTCGGCACCATCCATGGACGATTGGTCGCGACTGCTTATTAAATATTATAACTATATTCAGCAGAAGCCCTTGGAGGACCGCAATCTGCATTTTTCTCTCACGTGGCTTAGCATTTCGTTGAATTGCAGGGATACTTTTCAGTCTATTGAACAGTGAAAGCTTGGCACATCCAAAAGCACCAATGATCAGAACGACTAGCTTAACCAAATATTCCAGGTATACCCGTCACAAATCCGTGGCTCCAATGTTCTTGTCGACAATTGATAAGATAAAAAATCCGGAAGCTATTAATCGACTAACAGAAATACTTATTATGTGGACAAATAAATAGTAGTGATTTTTACCTGTAATTAATGCGGATGACTTGGGGGGGGGGGGGGGGGGGTGCAGGCCTACTAAGTAGAGTTTTTCGTAATGAATTTAAATTTCCGAATGATTTTACCCTTTTTTTAAATTATATATATAGGGGTGTGCAAAATTGATGCGAGTCGGGTCGGGTTTCGTGCGTGTCGGGATAATTCTCCTGGTTACCTGTGCAGTGATAAAAATCACTGCCAGTAAATGCTCACTCATGTATTTTATATGAATGACATGACGATCTATGCTTCCAGTTCAAGCAACTTTAGGTACACTAGAGAGATTGGTGTGGAATTTGATTTGGACAAGGGTACGTAGATTCTTCTGAAGTGAAGACGAATTATTGCCGTTCTCGAGGACCCTGAGCTTGTGGATATGAGTTCTATTAGAGATATTGTCACAGGAGAGACCTATACATACCTAGGTGTACATGGGAGCCACACTCAGGACATAACATCAGTGAAGGAGTCTCTCTGAAGTAGATACAAGCGTCTCCCTCTGCAGATTTGGTCTTACAATCTGTCGGCGTTGAATAAGGTATCTGCAACTAATATGCTGGTCGTCCCGGTTCTACTCTACTCATGAAAAGTAGTTCCACGGGCAAAGCACGAGCTTATTGCCCTCGATATCGCCATTTGTGAGATCCTGGATTTGTAGAATAGCTTGCGTATCAGTTCGTCTGTTCCGCGATTTTACATCTTACTCCGTCAAGGCGGGCGCGAACTTCTGAATGCTCAATAACTTTATAACAAAACTATGCGAAGCACAGCTTGCATTGTCGCAAACGTAAGAGATCCTCTCCTGAAAATGTTTAGGAAACAGGAATCTTAACATCAGAAGTTAGGAAAATGCATTACTTCATCTAGGTGCCTCACTTCTAAAAGCCCTAGTAAAGAAAGCAAAGGTTGAACACTTCTGCTAACAGCTCCTGAAAAAATGCACGGAAACTTTTACAGAAATGTAGAAAATCTGCCCTTGTCGAAAGTGCTAATTTTTCCTTCCCTCAGATCATCAGGACTTAATTCAGGCACAGAGTTTTATTTTTGCGTGCCAGGACGGTATCATTTTCACCTTAGTATACCGTAACCGCAACCGACGGCATCAGCAGCGAGGTGAATCTCGATTCGGGGAGAGTCTAGATGTCAAGCCATTTCGACCGCGGATAGGACTCGGATGGGTAACCATCTACGACGTATGACCGGGTTGTGTATTTGCTACGTTTCCACTGATGTCGAGCCAGACGTTTCACGCCGACGATGATTGTGTGCATTCGATGGGTAGGGTCAAACGTCTGCCTTCAAACTCGACTGTCGAAAAATGTACTAAACTCATGAGGTAGTCTTCTGCAGTCTTCCTTTCCCCTGGCCAAACGTCCAGGCAAATGTGAGTACTTCTAATAAAGTCAGATGCAGCCGCGGGTTATCACTGGTTGTGATTGAATTCATACGGTGATTTTGAGCCACCTGCATGAAAGAAAAATGTTCACAGGCCCATACCTAGTAAAGTGGGGTCGTCTGACGGTATATGTACTCATTCTAGAGGACTTAAATGATTCTTCAGCAGCGAAGGTGAACCTTTTATAGTCTCTGTTTCATCGGGGTTTTATAAATGAAAAGTCATAATACAATAGGTTTTAACCAAAGTGCTACGGGACATGAACGGACGAGCTTTACATAACAATAATAATAACCGTAACCGCATGTTTACATCAAGAAGTTCCCAGCGATAGGTGCAGAGCGTGTCAAGCACACGTTGAGTACCTAGAACACATACTATCTAGGAGTCCCACAAACGCGGAAACGAGGTATCTCTACAGACACAATGCGGCCCTGAGAATGCTTTACTACCTTTTTTTAGTTGCGACCTGCCCTGACGAACGCTCCAAAGCAGATAGAGTCCATACTAGATACTGAATCTTGAATGTCTTCACAGCAGGATTATTCTGGGTTTAACACAGATAGTCGCAAATTTACGAGAATCTCTTCTTAAAATGGTCAGAAAACCCAAAAAGTGGGAAAAGGAGCATTTCTGTACAAAGCAGCGCAGGAGGCTGCTGAAACACTTGACCATGACTTCAATATCAGGGGTGAGCAAAATGCATCAAACATTATCCATCTCGACTACTTCTCCATTAGGCCTTGATCAAGCAAGCACAGGAAAAGAAATTCCGTGAACAGCTCCTCCACAAGAGGATGCACCGCATATTCCACAGAAATCTAAAGGATCAGTCGATGTCGCATGAGCTAACGTTTGCTTTCCTCAAATCGCCCGGATTGAAGTCGGGCACGGAGGGTTTCATTATGGCGTGTCCTGGTATACGCCAGGAGAAATAAAGTCAATTGCCGAAAATGGCAAGTGCTTTATATACTGAAACTTCATATTTTCGAAAATTGTTACTTTTGCGCACTCCAGGCCTGACAAATTCTCTTTGACTTCGAGAAACAAACAAAAAGCGTTATAAAATTTTTGGCACCAGCAGAAAAAAATATCACATCCCACGAGAATGAAAAGAAAGATAGGTAATAAGACCTTATAAGGGAGTTGCGACGGTTATAAATGGAATATTCTGTTAAGCTACTCGTTCTGATCATCGGTGCTCTTGGCGATGCTAAGCCTTCAATGTTTAATAGCCTGACAAGTATCCCTGCGTGTCAAAGAAATGCTCAGACACTTATGGGGGAAATGCAGAAGGCGGTCGTCCTTGAGTCGCTTCGTTCCCTCAGGCTGCACATGACTTTTGCTTGATCATCGTATTGAGTCCATCGCAGACTGTAACCACCTATCTCACGGTCGTGAGACGTGGTTACAGCTGAAATGTTACCGCGATTTTGTATATATATCCTTGGGTTGCGCGATGAGGCTTAAGTACCAAGAGTTTCTGCTGAATATGGTTACAAAAATTAATAAGCATTCGCGAACAATTGTCCAGGGATGGTCCCTAAGGGAGGGACTGCTGAACGACACCTGAGTAAGGTGTCTTAAGGGCCCTGGAAATCGAGTGTAAATCGCGGAAAATGGATTCAGGCCAAACGGCGAAGCCATTTTGTCTGATTTTTTTTATAAATAATCTTAAGGGTATAAAGACGGGGAGTACATGTCGCTTTTTTCGAAAAGAAATCTATTTTGCATGTAACAATTAAAAGAAAAAAATGTTCCTCGACTTTAGTCAGGGGCGAACACGCCATATACGAAAACTAGGTGGCCCTACCCAAATGAGTGGGTGAATTCCCAAAAGGTTGGGTGGGTGTAAGTGGTTGGGGGTGGATAATATCATGAAATGCAGACTTTAAGTAAAATCAAACTGTAAACAAATAATAATTTATAATCAATTCGCCCCCGTATTCAGGCATGCAATATTCACGCCGAATCAGTATAACTGTACAATTTTCGTCAACTTACACAGGAAATAGTACCTTGTACATTAGAATTAAATAGCAATATACAAGCTCTGTATAAAAAGGAAGATTGTCCAAACGTGCAAGATATCAATTATCTGTGTCGCCCAATTTCCTCCGAAAAATAACAGATTTATTCGCATTGTACACAAACTTTGCATGTTTGTACAACTCAGGGGCTGTCTGCAATAACCGGTTATATAAGTCTAGCGCTCCGTTTAGTTTTACCTGAGAGTTTGTACAAAAAGGATGAACTACTTTGTCAACATTAATTTTTTGGCTGAAGATGCATAATTTTTGTTTACAATTCATCTCTTTCCTAGAAAATTGAAATATTTTCTGAAAAATTAATCATTTTCAGTTTAAACTTAAATTATTTCGTTGAAAATTCGTATTTTTCAGTATAAAATATGTAGACACACAACAATAGTGATTTTTCTAACCCTTTTGTAGATTGTTTCACTTGGTGGGTGAACAGGAGTAGGTTAGGGTAACGTACAATTTTATGACAGGGGTTAAGGATCGGAGATAAGGAAATGACTAATCAACCATGGGATTTCATGTCGGTCACAAAAAAATCATTCCTTCGTTAAATGTTTTGGTGGCCCTGAAAAGGGCCGATGTTCTGACGGGTCCTAAAAAGGACCGGTGTTACGGGAAACTCCTCCACGTATGGGGGTCTCTTCTCTCTAGCTTCTTCTTCTTCTTTTGCTCTCTGTTTCGGGGGGCGTTCTTCTATCTACGCCCGAGACCCGAGTTACTTCGGATCGTATGAGGGATGTCGATCGATGAAGTCCGAGGATGGCTGGTACAGGGTGGAACCGTGGAGTAACTATTCGAAGCGGGTGTGAGCCCGTCCCATCATCCTGAGTTAGCGGTCTGCGACGGATCGTCAGGGCGCCATCCCTAAAACACTTCTCCCACAGTTTTTCGGCTTCTGGGGATCCCGATCCTGAGCTGTTCGTACCGGTCCGCACTATGTCCACCCTAGGATTGAGAGTAATGTCCTGTGTTATGCGTGGGACACCCTTTCTTGGAGAATGAAAGATTGAGGAACCTGGTGTGTGTCCCGGGCTGGGATTGCCTTGGGGAGGTGTGGGTGCGACTGGGAAGTCCGAGATCAGTCCTGTATTAGGAGGGGGGGGGTCTCTCCGGAGAGAAACTGATGGGGGACGCGCTGAGGGTGAGGACGTCGTCGGAGTCCGTATCCTCTGGGTCCTGCTCTGTCTGGGGGTCTTGGGAGGAATGCCCGCTGATTCCGGGGCGTTCAGGGTCGTACGCCTCGATTGCCGGTGATTGCCGTTGACAGACTTGTGAAGGGGACTGCGTGTTCTCGTGGTTGGTTTGAGCACTTCCCGCTGGCGTCAAAGGGGTGTTTTATAGCAGGTAGACGGCGAGCTCCTCGAACGAGTTGATGTCTGTCTCGGTGGGGGAGTCGGGAAGGTCCAAGTCCACGCCCGAGGTTGGACTGGGATACCCACAGATGTCCGGTTCGCAGAGATCCACTTGGTCACTCGCGGGACCGATTTCGAGATCGGCGAGTTCGGCGTCCGATCTTGAGGTGTCATCGAGGAAGGTCTCCGTCCAAGGAACCAGGGATTCTCGGTATTTCTTTCTCTGTCTTCGACGTTTTTTAAGTCTGTTCTTCCGAGTGCGTGGAGGTCCCGTAGGATCCATAGGCCCTACTCATGCTCGAAGATGCAGTTGAAGAGTCTTTGGCAGTGGGGACACTCAATGAGGGAATAGAAGGAGAAGTAGGGAGCACTCATCGAGGGGGGGGGGGGTGTTCAGACGCGTGGGAGGAACAAAGCAGGGACACGATGGTACACTGCACGGCGTGAAGGTTGCGAGGGCGCGTCTAGCGGGAGGATTGTGAGTAAATCCACCTCGGTGACCTGCGGACACTGATGAAAGATCCGGAAGTTGTTGACGTGGGGAACTTCCTGCGGGTCCCCGTCCTATAGCCCTATGGGAGGTAGCCGCTCTGCCGGATTGTTCGATGGGCACCACGTGGCTCTGGGGCTCCGGGGAGGGTCCGGTCGCGAGGTCCTCACTTTGTTTGGGGGGTCGTCGGATCACTAGGTCACTAGACGCTGTGGCCCCGCGGACACTGTCATCTGATTCGGGGGAATCCTTCGTATCTGCCGGGGCCCTATTGCCAGAGGGCTCCCCGATCTGGCGTCTTCGGGCGCGTCGCCTGGGATTTGGTCGGTTCTTCCTTCCCCTGGGTGAGCTCATCCCCTCCATGGGGAGGTTTCCGGGAGACAGGAACACCTGAAAACAACCAAACAAACGAAATGCGAAAAGGCCATATTGGGACCCGAATAACAGAGGACAGGTAAAAATAAAATAATAATACAAGAAAAATAAGGACGGTATGCGCCACGGCACCCTAAAGGTCCCCTCGGAGGTAACCTATAGGTCCCCAACGGCAAGTGTTGTATGTGATGTGGGTGCTGACACATGTACCCTCAACCGGCACCCTAGAGGTCCCCTCGGAGGCAACCTGTAGGTCCCCGACGAAGTGTGATGTGTGGTGTGGGTGTGGACACATGCACCCTCAATCGGCACCCTAGAGGTCCCCTCGGAGGCAACCTGTAGGTCCCCGACGAAGTGTGATGTGTGCGGGTGTGTGTGGACCCATGCACCCTTAATCGGCACCCTAGAGGTCCC
>CAKNYM010052199.1:281020-294120 GCA_932195095.1 Andricus curvator | reverse complement strand
AGACTCTCAAACCCGTAAAAGGGAGAGAGTATAAATAAATAAAGAAATAAAGAATTAAAAATATTTTCGAAAAAAATTAATATTTTATTCATAAGAAATAAAGTGGTCTCAAAAATAAATAACAATAAATATTTATTCGAATTTTTATCACGATAAGTGATAACTAAAATGCTGAAATTATTTTATAATACTGAATACTATAATTAAAAATTATTAACATTTTCCTTTTTAAAATAAAGTTCGAAAAATAATATTGAGTTATATAAAGTCATATAACTTAACTTTGTTCTATAAAATGGCTAAGTACAATATAATTACATGGGATACAAAAATTTACATACTGGTAATTTGTATAGTTAACTTTTTTGCAACATAAATTATAAACACAATGACGAAATTTGAAAAATTGCAGTGACTAAAAAAATCATGTGTATTTGGAGGTTATGTTCTGTTGACGTTACAAAAACATGAAAACTATCAATAATTATATATCTGTTACACATTTTTCTTTATATTATGCAGTATAGATTAATGTTAGCTAATGAAAAACTACTCAATAAATATTAACTCTACGGAAAAATGATAATAAACTAAAAAATTGATAATGAAATCACTAGTCATGTCAATATTTTACATCACCTTTTTTCAGTTTTAAGCACTAATTTATATTACGATTACTTTTCACGCAGTAACAAGTCAGTTCTCCGATTTCATTTCACGCCTTTTTGAAATTAATTAAAACATTATTTGTAACGAAATATGGAAATAAAATTTTGACAGATTCGTCCTATTCTTCGCGACCGGTCGCGATTACTCGAGCAACTATGCTTTTGAAATGTCCCTATAATCGTGCCCGATATTTCTCGAACGAGAAGGTACTAAATGAAGACTTTACCTAATTTTATGAAACAAAAATGATCTTTGATTACAAAAAAAATCATTTTCGTCCTGATCAAGTAATTTTTGGACATATTAAAAGCTTAAGCAAAGAAACGTCTTTCCTAACCTAAATGTTAAGCTATTTTCCACGTTTCGTGATTCATCGCCACCGGCAATACAAACAATTTTTTTTACTCATGTGCACTATTTGTACAAAAAAACTAATTTGGTTTCTACAACAAACACTGTTCAAACTTACTTAAAAATATTTTAGGAATGTATTTTAATGCGGAAAATACTTACTTCTGGCGTTTATACTTCAAAACTGACGATTACTGGGACCGCCACGATTACTGGGACGTTTACCTTATTTCAACATAAAATATCGAAATATTTGTACATGAGAAAGAGGGCGAGAATTATTCGTGCTGAGATTCGTTGACTGCGATGATGATGATAATTATTAGGTTTAAATTTTAAGCAACGGTTCCAGGAACTTGACCGCATGAAATAAATAACTAACTTTATTCACTTTTTTAGAAGTATCTTTTCTTAACCAAGTGAATCTCGTCTTATATATTGTACAAAATGAAGTGAACATGTGTAAAAAGCATGAAAGATCTGCTTGAATAAGTGGAAATATAAAGTTATTGTAAAATAGTAATTAAATAGTAAGTAGATAAAGGTCATATAATAACATGCAATGAAGTTTAAAGTATGTGAAAAAAAATCATGCCAATAAAATAATAATTGTACAAACTTATTTTTTTTTCAAAATGAATCAACCATCGTTGAACTAAGATTTGTTTGAATTTTTCACCAAAACATTCACTAATATATGTTTTTTTATTAATTTAATTCTAAAATAATAATTCTAAATTGTATTATTACAAATATCATTATGCGGGTGTCGAAAAAGTCTGGAAATACCTAAATAACTTTCCAGATAAAACATTATTCCAATAGTTCAAGGCCATTCTAGGAGTAACTTTCATTGAGAAATGCAATGGTGACCTTCAATTAGACCTTGAACGTGACCTTCAGGGTCATTCCAAGGTCAACTTTGTGTTTACAATGGGAAACCCTATTTTTGACATCGGCGGTCGAAAGAGCGAGAAATTTTACGTTTAAAAACGTGTTCAGATCATAGGTCAGGTGTGACTTTGCAGGTCAGCTGAAGGTCATTCAAACCTAAACACGGTCCGGCTTGGGTTAACAGGACGGCTCTGTATTTCCTCAGGTCAAGGTCATTCTTGGAGTAACTTTACAAACTAAATTTTACAAAAAAAATTCCAAAAAAATATTCACCCCTGCACTCTTCATAAAATTAAACATTTTTGAAAGTTCAAAAGAATTGTGGAGTTCTATAAAAATGAAATTTCAAAAAAAATGAAATAGTCAGAAAATGTACTTTAAAATTTACCCAATTAGATTGGTAAATGAAGGACATTACTGCATTTAGATAAAGTTTACATGTATTTTATGATTTCATACAAAACAAAACTATAAAAAATACAAAAGAGTTGTGTAAGATCTCAGTTCCAAACGTGTAAATTCTGATATGTAATAATTGATATAAGGATTGTATTATGTTCATACCAGCATATTATAAAATAAGGCAAGGTAATGTAAATTTTTATTAAATGAATGACATAGAGTTTAATTTCGTGTGATATTATCTAAATACTTCACAGAAAGTATAGATTGCAGAATTTGTTAAGAGATTTTCACTTTTATTAGGAGAGAAATTGCCCAAATGTAAGGTAAAATGAAAGCGCTAGAGAGATTAAAGCATTAGAAGTAATAACTCTTTTGAATTTTAAACTTTTTCTATCGAAACTTAAATTAATTTTAATTTAGAAAACTTTAATTCAAACGCATAATAATTTAAACTTAAATAATGGAAACATTCAACATCCTGCAATTAAAAAACTTTAAATTGAAAAAAAAATTAAACTTTTATGAATTGAACAGTTCTAAGATTTCTATTTAAAACATATAAATCTACGCCATCATTTTCCATGCTATACATTAAAACTGATTTCTCTTTCAATTAAGTAACAAATTACAAATAAAAATTTTTCTCCCTTCTACATTATAAACAAAAAAAAGAGCCTTTTTGAATTCAGGAAAAATTTTAAAATAAAACATTCTTCCTTTGAACTCAATAAAAATGTAAAAATACGAAAAATGTAAAAAAATTTCCACGGCCTTTTTTTAAAATTAGAATTGTAAAACTGAAAAGTTTTTTTTATACATAAATCCTATTAAGTTGAATTATTTTACTTTTAAATTGTTTCAAATCAATGATTGGCCAATTCTTATGCATACATCAAAATCTAACACTTTCAAACAAAAATTTTAAATGAAAAAAATGAATTTTTAATTCTAAAAGTTTAAATTTAGAACTCTGAAATTTTAGCGATTGGAGGTTTTTTTATTTTGAAAAATTCAGTTTCAAATTTTTGTTTTTGAATATGTTATTTATGACTGTTAGCTTTTAATGAACAGAAAAATATTGCTAAATATTGAGAATCGTTATTTTTTATAATTAAAAAATTTCAAATTTAATGGGTTAAAATGCATCAGTTTAGACTCAAAAAATCGCGCGGGAAAATTCAAATCGCGCGCTACGCGCGCGGCTCACAAGTTTGGGCGCGCATCTGTTGAATTTCGCGCTTCCCACTCGATAATGTATTTACCTTGCGCTGCGCAGGCGGTCTTTGTACTTCCTCCACATTTGTGAATTATCCTATCAAAAAGTGATTACTGACAAATTTCTTGATCTTTTTCAGATGCACAATTTTTTTCCATTCATCTTTTTTTTGTAGCTTGTGTTTGTCCAAAATTTTTTTATTTTATCTTTAATGTTGTTTTTTACGAATAAAAGAAAAACGACGCGTCCTATCGAAAAGTTCTCAATAACTTAACCTTCAATTATAAAATCTTTTTAGATATTTCCGATAATTGATGATTTTTTTATTAAAATTTCCATTTTCGATGAAATAGTATAAACAATATAATGAACGATTTTTCTCTTAAAATATTCAGTTTTGTTTCAAAAATCTCAACATAACGTATAAAAGTTTAAAATTGCTTGAAAAATTGTTAAAAATTTATTTTTAGATATGGTTTACTCGTGGAAATCCTCGAGGATTTTGTCGCTTTTAAGCTCAGTTGTTTCAATTTCTCATCAGCAAATAAATTGTGGATCTACAGTCCAACCTGTAAAATTTTCCTTGGAGAGTTCAACGTGAAGGCCTTATAAGATTTGCGGGTACACAAGTGCACAGTTTAACGCGTGTAGAGCAGTGGTGTGCAGTCATGTGAGTCGAATTTCCAATGCAAACCGGAACCCATTCGGGTACGCTTGGAACATGGGGTTTTACAAAATTCTATTTAATTTGAGAAAAATTAAAAGCGACTTGAATCACGTTAAAAGTAGGATTTTGCAAAATCGAAACTGTTCCGTTGGTTTTGAAATAAAATTCATTTGGAACAGCGATGATCAAAAGTCGAATAAAAAATTCAACACAACACATACAACCGTTAGTTCTATAATCACCGCCTCACTCGCTGCTAGTCATCTCTAAATTTGCATTTAGGAATTGCACGCAGTCAGTATCAACATACGATCATGTACTTTACGAAAAAATCAATTCTATGTATCTTGTTGCAGATTTGAGTTCACAGTTCGACTGTTTGACTGATGGCGATCCTGGTCCTTGTGTCGCTCGTTTCGGCACTTCTTCTGCTGGCAGGTCTCATTCTCCTGGCATATGTCATTCCCCTGCCAGGTCTCCTTATCATGCTGAGCCTCCTCTTCGTGATAGGTCCAGGTCTCCTCCTCCTGCCAGACGTCGTTCTTCTCTCATAGTTTGATTTGAACTTGAACAACTTAAATTTATTCAGCTTATACCCCACTCGAATCCGAAACGTGCATCCGAAATTCGCAAATACACTTTTCCTCCAAATAAACCAATTTAATTGAGAGCAGCACGTGGTGCCCCTGCGCCTTTGCCGAACGAAGGGAAGTATGTTTTAGCAACATACAATAGTTACACCGTGGCAATATTGGAGCGTAATAATACAATTCTTCGTGGAATATATACAAGAGCTTCCTTAATTCTACATCAGAGGGAAATAAACATGGACAGCGGCGAGCTTTTTGCATTGAACAAATATGAAATTAAGGACATTCCCATGGGCGGAAGTTCCCAAAAAATTCTCATCGCTTTTTGTTCACGAAATCTAATTGAGAGAGGAAAATAAATTTCTCAGTTTTTCAGCCTTATAGAAAATAATCATAAGAAGAGGATATTCAGTAGAAAAATTATATGATTTTTATATCATAAATATTGTTAAGCGATCCAGAATCTTTGGTTCCTAAACATCGTGTTATTAGCATAAAAAGATTTAATCATATTGTTACTCAGGTCAAATGTCAAATCTTATAATGAAAATTTTACTCATTTCAGAAGTTACAAACAATATTCTTTGTTATGGTGAAATTCATGATTCCGGATTTCTATTTTCATGTATTTCAGATATCTCATTTTCCCTCATATTCAATAATACGGCTATATCTATTATAGCCATATTTTTCATATACTTTAGACCAGTTTGGACATAATTCACATACTTCAGCTATACTTTATATATACTTCAATATTAATGCAGCTATACTTCTGAGATATATTTTAGCAATACGTCACCTGTACTTAAACCATACACTGTTATACTTTATCTACGTTTGATCCAGAAGGAGAGTGCTGCCTACTGTGACAGCCTGCAGTGGCTGCCTACAGTTCAGGTATCAGTCGCGACTCAGTTGGGTAAGAGGTTCGAAATGTTCATAGTGGATCCCGATTCTTTAATTACCAGTTTTCAGTCCTGAATTTGTGGACACAATCCTGGATGTTTGTAATTGACTTTTGAATTTCCGGTGTTTGAAACTTGTTACTCAATCCGCATTTTTCTCCGTGTAGATGCAACTACGACTCAGTACTTCGTTTGTTTGCATTACATAAAAACAAACACTAAGACTCATAATTCTCATAATTCTGTTTTTTCACATTACTCCAAAAATGTGCATTTTCGATAAACGTTCTGTGATATTTCAATTGTTTAATGTATAATATCAATGATAAATATGATTGTTATTGGAAATTATAATTTTCAATTGGCAGTGCACCGGAATCTACTTTGTATC
This sequence comes from Andricus curvator, assembly GCA_932195095.1. Classification (NCBI taxonomy): domain Eukaryota; kingdom Metazoa; phylum Arthropoda; class Insecta; order Hymenoptera; family Cynipidae; genus Andricus; species Andricus curvator. Next base: position 288,029 of record CAKNYM010052199.1, on the reverse strand, counting down.
TTCACTGCCAGATATGGCGGGAGTGCCTACCAAGGTGGGAAAGTGGGTTCAGGATGCCGGAAGAAAAGGGTGAACACATTAAAAAGCCGCCACGTAAACAATGAGAGGTTTATAGCCACTTACAAGCGGGAGACCGCCAGTCCGTGGCGGACAGCTGGTAGTCCTAAGCGTGCCCGTGCGGGCGACAAGGTGGTCCAGAAGAGGGCCTTTGAGCGATTGGTGAAGGTTCCTTCTCCGGAGATGACACAGCGATTGGTTGAGAGCGATGGCGAAGGGATCGACATTTGATTGAGAGCGATGGCGAAGAGAGTCAGCGATAGAATCGGCAGAAACGACACGGAACCCGAGCGAAAAACTCAGTCAACGGTTGGCCGAACGAATAGAGACTGACTTAGGGATGTGATGTCGCTCGGCGCTTCGGGTCCCCTCAGGGGATTCCGTTCCTCCAGTAACTGTCGACCACCAGACCAAAGCGAAGGAAGTAAGGCATTTTTGAGAGAAGTCTACAAAGTCCAGAATCCACTGAAAGAAAACTAAAAGAACATAATTAGCATCAAGGAGCTGTGCAGTGCTCTCATAATACCTGAGGAGGAATGCCTAGCTATCACTAACTTCTGTTGGAAGAAGTTTCCTTCATCCCGCCATCATCTGGCCCGCATTTTGAACTCGTATCCAAAGTCGGAAGAGCCTATTCAGGAGTGTTTGGTGGAAGGACGCACAGTGCTCCTCCTGAAGAGAGGCAACATGTTTGAACGAAAGAATTACAGCCCAATAAATTGTCTGAACACGCTGTATACGATCTTCACAGCTTTCATAATGATATGCTTGTTCAGACGGGCTAAAATAAACATTGACAGCGGTGAGGTTTTCGTATTGGACAAAGATGAAAGTAAGGAGCTCTTAAGCTCCAATCACCTAATCTCAAAGACTTTTAGAGTAAATTGTGTAAGTAAAACTATAATTATTCCACGAAAAATCATAACAGAGGTAATTCGCGTCATTAATTTAACAGTTAAAAATTGAATAATTTTCAATAAAACTGATTACTGTTCGCACGCATTGTATGTTGAACTAATCAAACAAGGCATTTATGCTTAGATAGTATTTCAACATAAAATGTCGAAATATTTGCACATGAGAAAGAGGCGAGAATAATGATGATTATAAGGTCTATATTTCTAGCAGCGATTCGGAGAAATTGATAACATAAAATAAATCACTGGCTTCCCGCCGCCATCTTTATACTGTTCGTAATAATTGATGTTACATAATAGAAGTGAAATAATTAATGAGGAAAAGGTGACTGTCTCACAGAATTTCTTATTTTAATTATGAAAACAGATTCGATGTGAATGCATCACGGAACCAAAAAAAATCTGTTTGGCAACAAATGTGAAAAACTGACGTTCTAAACATGTTGCGAAATTGATGTTTCTACAAAAATCTTTTGTGGGCATGAGCAATCTTAAATATTTTGCTATTAAGATATTTCGTAAATTTATTTATGAAAAAAAAGTTCTCGTAAATTTAAGAAAAGGTAATATCCATGTCTTAACGTGTGTAGCTGTCTCAAATAAAAATACAATTTTTTATTTTATTTATTGCATGTAAATACTGTGAACGTGACTGATAGACGATGGGTTAGTTTGAGTTAATATTTGCAAATTACCACATATTAGAGAGTTTTTTATTCTCTGCATACAGATTGATTTTATTTTATTTTTTGTTGTATTATGAATAATTTTTTACGTTACGCAAAAATGTGCATTTTAAATCAATGTTTTCAATATCAGAATTGTTTAAACGTATGATATTGCTGATGAATGTGATTATTTTTAAACATTATAATTCTATGTAATATATGAAATAAAATAACCATAAAATGTTACATGCCTTGTTTTAATCCTTTATCGAAATTGTGTAATATGAGCATTATTTTTTATTCTAAAAATATTTTTATGTTCATTAATAGCCGTGTTTAATACAGGTCTAACGAAATTCGGCGAGGCTAGTAACAAATATTTTCGGTGTGGCCAGAACTTTGTTCGTTAATGCCTACTATTTGACTGCTACTCAGAACATTTACCCATGGTATTTTTAGACGATCAGTTTTAATTAATTATCTGGCAGCAGTTTGGCAGACATTGGAGACTCAGATGTTCGCGTCCGCCTTGACGGCGTGAGATGTATAATCGCGAAACGAACGAATTGATATGCACGCTCTTATGCATATGCATGATCTCACGTGTAACATGCTAGTCGCAGATACCTTGTTCAACGCCGACAGATTTGTAGACCAAATCTGTCGGAAAAGATGCTTGTATCTGCTTCGGAGAGATTCCTTCACTGATGTTAAGTCCTGAATACGGATTTGAGGCATGACCAGGTATGTATAGGTCTCTCCAGTGACCTTATGCTCGCCATGATTAGTTTCGCCGCAGAAACATCCAGGACAATTTCGTAGTGTGAGAGATAAAGGCAGAAGTGTGATGCAAAAAAGCTGACGGCTCATGGTATCGCCCTGAAAGACGCCCCTCTGGAAGGTGACGTTGTTCGTTGTCACCCGATAATTTCCAGATGAGATAGTTAATCTAGTTTTCCAAAGGGGCATCAATCACTCTATGTATTTCACTATGTGTGGATGAACCTTCAAGCTTTTCAACAGACATATTCTAAGTCTATGCGAGGTTGAATCGAAAGCTTTCCGGCAGTCAATCCAGGCTATTGACAGGAAGCACTATTAGGCTGCGGCGTCTTTGCAGACCCACATGTTAATTAGCAGGTTCTCTCGGCAGCCTGCTACACCCTTTTTGAGCCACGTTGTGCGTACATCTCTCTCCACACAGGCTCACTTCTTCGAACAATCATGTTGTTTAGGACAGCTGTAAAGATCTTATACAGAATGGGCGTTTCCGACTTTAAATAAGAGGTGAATATGCGGGCCAGAAATTGTGTGTAGAAGTAAACTTCTTCCACCAGAAGTTCTTGATACCACCTGGTCCTGCAGTGGAAATAGCTATTTGTGATATAAGTGCGCAAAATAGGCGATTGCCAACGAGTGGAAATTTGTCAGCATGAGCCGGAGGCTCGAAGCACGAGTCGGAGGTTAGCGCACGAGCGAAGCGAGTGCGAAAACGAGGACGAGTGCGAAGAGCTGAAGGCGAATGCTGAAATCACACGAGTCAGCAATTGACTGTGCGCACGTGTATCACACGCTATTTTTTGCAACAACCTTCCGAGAAAGTTGTACTAAGAGAAAGACAAAGGAAGAATATTTACAGTTGCGGGGGGGGGGGCGGTGAAACCCTCAGCGGAACGAAAACAAATTCTAAAAATACGAAATTTTAATTAAATTAAATCGAAATACATGAAAATAACTAATATACTATCTGGTGGAGTACACTCTTCACCAGTTTGATTCAAATCTTTATTTAAGTCCATCTTCGTTTGACAATGAGAAGGAAAATTTCACTTGCACTCTAAACACATCGACTTTAACCTCGCACCTGTCATCAGCTGTTCGCTTGGACACTGAGCGCTGCTGATGCTACGTTGCGTTGCCCCGAATTGTCGCGATGCGGAAAGTTGCTTATCTGCAAAGTGCGCATGCGCGTACATTCCGCTGATGTGGAAAGTATATAAGAATCGAACTGCGCATGCGCCAATATTATTCCCGCATTGTTATCCGGAATGAGTCACTTTGCATATAATTTAGCTACATGGAACGGAGTACTTTCGAGGTGGGTGTTGCAAAAAGTTCTTTGTGCCCCTGAGTGGTCTTTTCACCGCTTCAGCAGTGATTGATGGACACTCCTCCTCAGATGTTATGAGGTTGCCGAAAAACTCCTTGAAGCTGATGATATCAGTATCTTCATTTGCTGTGATTGGTAATCATGTATCGCGCGAAATTTTTAATGTAGTTCGGTTCGAGCTAGAGTATTATATATATAGTTAAAATTTTATCTTTAGGACAACTGCAGGATTTCACAGGAAGCGGGTTCCAAAAAGTGTCACCCTGACACGTTAATAGTTTTACAAATGGCCACTGAATAAGGCACAATATTTTCTCTAACCGTACTGTTGATACACACACAATAGGTCGGCCAATAATGCCGACTACCCTATAATTGGGGGAGCCAATCAAGAAAGACAGTGCGATGGACCGGCAGAATCTCAATGCTTTTAGGTGGACGGATCGACTCAAGCACGACAGGCTGGAGTGCTACGATACTGGCATGGCCGCTCAACAAAAAGGTTACATGGCACGACTGCATGCTCTGTGGAGCGAGAAACAACCAGAGCTCTCACATTTTCCAGCATCAACGCCTGCGAAACCGTGTCGAGGAACTCCAAAAAAGGGGTTATGTAAGCGGAGTGGCTATTCTACTACAACCAGAAGAAGCGGGCAACAGAGAGAGAGAAGCGACAATGAGACCAACCGCTAACAGGCATCCCATAGAGGAAGAGCGATGGTTCAGGAACCAGAGAAACATCAAAATCTAGGTTTCTCTCAAGTCCATAGGTCTAGCTGAAATGGATGACGAGGTTCGTGGAGATTTTTTTGAAGAGGCCGATCTCTGGACTATCAATTGTAGTTTGTATGATGCAGCGAGAGCTTTGACGGATGCAAACTGTACAACAAAACTAACGGCTGATCGTAAGACCAAAAGACGAATGCAGCAACTCAGCACAAAGATAGGCTGGGCAGGACAATACACGTCCCGCATTCAGTATATGAATGACTACATAACATCTGGCAGGAATTTCATGCCAAGGTTCGAAAGTTGGGGCGCGAACTGCTAATCCGTCATCTCATACTCAACAAGTCAAAGCTGCTGACCATCAGGCAGCATATTGTTGACAGAATACGAGTGCTATCTGACGCTAGGAGAAGTCTAGAGCGGACCGAGTGGTGGGTCAAAGAAATTGAATAGTTTTTCTCTGACCCATCTCGAATCTTTCTATATCCTTCAGTTACTGTCGACCATCCGCCCAAACTAGAGGAGGTCGAAGCATTTTTGAGAGAAGTCTGCAAAGTCTAGCATCCACTTAAAGAAGACTCAGAGAACAGCTTCAAGGAGACCACTACCGAGGAGATGAAAAAAGAGTTGAGAGGCATGAAGAGCTATTCCGCTGCAGGACCAGATCGTATCAAGACCTTTTGGTAGAAGAAGTTTCCTACGAACCACCAGCATCTGGCCCGCATTTTCACCTCATATCTAAAGTCGGAGCCATTTTCGGAATGTTTGATGGAAGGGTGAACAGTGCTCCTACCGAAAAAGGGCATCTCAAGTGACTCTAAGAATCAAATGCCAATAACTTGCTTGAACGCACTGTATAAGATCTTCACAGCTATTCTAAATCATAGGATTCTTCAGACAATAGCACATGTGTGCCGATAGATTTACGAAAAACGCGGCTCAAAGAAGGGCGTAGCAGGATATAGGGAGAACCAGCCCATCGATAGATGTGTCTGCAAAGACGCAGCATCCTACCAGCGCTACCCATCGATGACCGGATTGATTACAGAAAAGCTTTTGATTCAACCTCCCATGGTCTTATCATCTGTCCGTTGGGTAGCTTAAAGGTTCATTCACACATCAGGATGTGCATAGAGAGATTGATGCCGCTTTGGAAAACCAGATTTACTATCTCATCTGGAAAACATCGTGTGACAACTAACAACGTCACCTTTCAGAGAGGTGTCCTTCAGGGCGACACCGTGAGCGCTGTCCTCTTCTGCCTCACATTGTTGCCACTATCCCTTGCACTTCGCCATTCCGAAAGGTACTCCTGCGGCCAACCTGAAAATCAAAAGCATGAGGCCACTGATGTATTTTACGAGGGTAATTAATATTAACCTTCCAGCGGGCGCGCCCATAATTTCCCTTGAGCGAGCGCGTGTCGTAAATTTTACGTCAATCGGGTTTATCCAAGTTGAAGAAACAATTCCAAAGTGTTTTCATGTGGAACAGCCACAACATTTTTAATCTGATAACAGAAGCCCTGGGTTACCTTCCTAAACCACAGGTTATTCTCTGAACCCATAAATAAAATTGCACAACCCCTAAAATTCAACCCTATCACTTTTAACGAAACAATTCCAAAATGTGTCCATGTAAAACAGCTATAAAAATTTCTAATTGAAAATAGTCACACAGGGCACCTTCAAAATCCTCCATGTTATATTCTTGAACCATCAAGAATATTTAGCGACCCCTAAAATTCACCCCTATCACATTTAACGAAACAATTTCAAAATGTCGTCAAGTAAAACCGATGTACAAATTTTAAATGGAGAATAGTCACAAGCGCCATCTTTACAAAACCCCATATTATGTTTCCAATCTCAAAATAATATTCAAAAACCCCCAAAAACAACCCCTATCACTTTTAGCGAAACAATTCAAAAGTCTCTCCGTGTAAAACAGGTATAACATTTTTATATGGGAAATAGTCGCACAGGTAACCTACAAAATCCTCCAAGTTATATTCTTAAACCATCAAGAATATTTAGCAACCCCTAAAATTCACCCCTATCACTTTTAACGAAACTATTTCAAAATGTCGTCATGTAAAACAGATGTAAAATTTGAAATAGAAAATGTTCACAAGCGCCACCGTTACGAAACCCCAAATTATGTTTCCAACCTCACGATAATATTCAACAACTCCCAAAAACAACCCCTTCCATTTCTAACGAAACAATTCGAAAGTCTTTCCATGTAAATAAGCTATAAAATTTTTAAACTGAAAATAGTCGCACAGGTCACTCTCCGAAATCTCCTGGATATGTTTTTAACCCATCAATAACATTCAAGGTTTTTTCTTTGATCAAATTTTTGATCATTTCGCCTGCTCGTCCGCCATATTGGATCCGCCATTTTGTTTTCTAAATTTTTGACATCGGATTCATAATCAGCGACCTTGAAAGCCCCCTTACACTAATTTTGAAAAAAATTAAAAATTTATTTAGCATACTCATCCGCCATATTGGATCCGCCATTTT
>CAKNYM010052199.1:270911-281010 GCA_932195095.1 Andricus curvator | reverse complement strand
TTTAGCATACTCATCCGCCATATTGGATCCGCCATTTTGTTTTCTAATTTTTTTACATCGGATTCGTAATCAGCGACCCCAAAAACCGCCGTGTAACATAATTTGGCCCATTTTATGTACAGTTTATACTTTTGGCCAGCTTTTCGCCATTCGGTCCCACTATGCAACGATATAAATGTGGAAAAAATCAGAGAAAATAGTACAGGATACGTAATATACTTACACGTAAAGACGCGTATAAAAAAATTTTTTTTGCAGAATCTTCTGCCTAGAGGTCAGAGAGAGACTGATCTTGGAATAGGTGGATGCTCAGCACATAATAATAAGTTGTACGTGTAGTGGGGGATATTTTGCACAGTTGTCGTAAATTTTACGACAGCGCTCCCGCTGGAAGGTTAAGATCTATGCTAAAAATAGAGAGCAACTTGATCTACCTCTGTTGTTGTTACAGCTGAGATTTTACCCTGATTTCAGCGGGAGTGAGCGAAATTCTGAAAAATTGCACCCAATTCCGGCGAAATCGCGGCAAGGTCTACAAGGTGTGCAAGGTGCGAGGGTGCAAGGTGTTACAGTATGTGATCCGGCAAAAGTCTCGAGCACTGAGGACACGGGGCGGTCAAAGAACGACCGCTTTCTGCATTTTCCCCACAAATGTCTTAGCATTTTATTGACACGTAGGGATGCTTTTTAGGCTATTAACCAGTGAAAGCTTAGCACCTCCAAGAGCACCGATGATCAGGACGACCAGCTTAACAGAATATTCCGGATATGACCACCGCAACTCCCTTATCTCCTCTCTTTATTTTTTTCTCCTTGGCTGTGAAGTTTTTTGTCGTCTGATGCCGAAAATTCGATAACGAACATGGTTCGCTTCTTGTAGTCAAGAAGAACTATGTCAGTCCTCGAGTGCGCAACAGAAACAGTTGTCGCGAAGACGAAGTTCCAGTACATGCGGCACTTCTCATTTTCGACAATTGACTCTACTTCCCTAGAATCGGTTGGTGTAACGGTATTAGGGCTAATGGCGTAAGAGTGACAGATATGTTAATGAAGCACTCTTAGAGCCGCATGTTGCCTTTGGATGTACGTCGTACCCGCATGAGTTGGGAAAACTGGATAGTATGTGTCCTAGATGCTCGGGGTGTGCACGACACGCTTTGTAGCTCTTCTCGCGAATGTCTTGGCTCAAAATGTGGCGGCGGTATGCTAAAGTGGAAATGACACCTTCTTGACACACCAAAATAAAACCTCCGTGCCCGGCCTCAATCCGGGTGATTTTAGGAAAGAAAATGTTAGCTCATATGACATCGACTGATCCTTCACATTTATGTGGAAGATGCCGCCCATCCTATTTTCGAGGAGCTGCTCACGGAAGTTTCTCTCCTGTGCTTTTTTGATCTGGGCCTTCAGGAGTACATGCTTTTGTTTATGTGCATAGCCTTTCGTGACCCGATATCGAGGGACTTGAGCTCGTCCTTCGTCCATGGAACCACTGCAAATGACTAGAGTATTACCTGAACGACACGCATGTTCGTTGCAGAAACATTGTATCTCACCGACAGTTCGGAAGACCAAACCTGGCGAATGAGAAGTTTGTATCTGCATCGGAGAGTTTGCCGCAGAATTACCCTTCTGAACGGCGAAGTGCTAGTGATAGTGGCAATAATGTAAGGCAAAAGAGGAGAGGGCAACACAACGAATTCAAAGAAACCAACTCGTATGAACCAACCCAAAGAAACTGATCGTTTGTCTCTCATCTTTCGTTTGGAAGCGCATTGCTTGAATAGACAACAATGTCATTTTTCGCCAATGCATCGTCATCTGGCGCGAATCTAACCCCTCCCAGGGGGTGGGGTGTGGGGTGAATTTTTTCGGAATCGCTGTTTCCCTCGAAAATAAAAGTTTTTATTAATACGTTATCGCTTCGTTGAACAATTATTTTGCATTTCTAAATCATGATTTTTGACTATCGGATTTAAAAAATTCAAAACGTACTGACGAGCTTCATCTTTAATCAATGTATAAATCGTATCGCCCATGAAAAACATTATTTCTGTTGAAGGGGTCATTCTACTATCTCGCCAAAAAACTAGGTGATTTTGAAGAATTTTTTTCTCAACAGAAACGCACGATGTCTAGAGTCAGCATCATGTGAAAGTAATAAATCAGAAATTTTCATTATGAGTATGACCATAGGTCTGAAGTGCCGAAGTGGATTTTTTTTTATTTTGCAAAATAACAAAAGTGTGTTTTGTGCTCTTTTTTGTTAATTTAACTATGATAAAATGAAAAATTTGATGAATCGCTTCGTCACTTTGTAGATATTTATGTTTAGAATAAAAGTAGAAAATTTGAAAGTAATCGTTTGAAAACTTTTCGAGAAATCCTGCACGCAGTGCGCAAAAACGCTGTTTCGAGAAAAACGCGTTTCAAGTTTTCGAAACATAAAAATTGTAAGAAGAAGTTACTTACACCTAATCAGCGATCCCTGCTCCATATAACATTCCTTCTGCTTGTTCAAATAAATCCTCCTGAGCACTTTTGTTCACATATACACATTCAAAGATAAACAGCAATAATTCCGGATATGCATCGAAAATAATTGCCACCGCTGAAACATAAGCAGACTCCGAATTTATGTGTGAAATTGTGATATGATATTTCTGAATATATAACCTGTTGAAAAAAGACAACAACAAAAAAATCGATTTTTCAAAAGTGAAGCACTTACTCTCTCTATGGAAGAGTAAAATTGATATATAGGCCGAGTTTATTGACTCAACCAAGAAAGGGAATACGTACGCCGTTAATACTAAGATCTGGTGGCGCAAAGTTATCAGGAATCCAGAGGAGGATTTTCCAATAATTATTGCCTGAGTGTTAACTGGATTGAAACCAACTCCATTATCATATGGCCAGTGTATCACCGAATCTATCTATCAGCGTATTTAGGATAGTTATAGTTTTTGAGCTCACAATATAAGTCAGACGTATCGCGGCTAAAAATGATAGGCACAAGGATGGAACCATGATGAACATAACACTTCACGCGTCCAAGTCCGACATTTCACTCCTCCCATTTTTCACTCTTGGAAATCGACCATTCAGATACAGTTTGAAGCATCCAGTAATTGTTTCCAACATGATTAGAGATTTAGGCTTTAAAATGAGTAGCTTTCGATCAACCATATCAGCGGATTTAGAAGTAACATATACCCAGATAACAATTTTCTCACACCTTGCCCGCATGGTGTTTGCACGCGTGCCGACCGATCGGCACGATGTGAGGGCAAGAGTGCAGACATATGTGTCCTCATATGCGTCGCACATGCGCCACACGCGTGTCGGCACGTGCGTGCCAGCGTCGTGCTAGAATGCACGTGTTTTGAGTTATAATTATTGAAAACAAGATGTTAAAAATAACATAAGTAACAGGAAATATTGTATGACATTTTTAAGAAGAGACTCCTGTGTTGAAAGTTGTTCTTTCACAACTGATGATGCAACAGGTGTTTATTCCAAAAGCGACATCCACAAAATTATTCCTGCTACCTCTTAAATAATGTATTAGCGAGAAATATATATTTATCTGAAAATATTTTTTTATTTCGAACAATTCAAATTATTCAACACAGAACGTTCATTCAATACTTTTGTTAAAAAACAAAGGGATTTTAAAGAACACTATACTTTTGAATCTTCCAGTTAATTACTTTCAATTGTTTCTCAAGTTGCATATTTTTAATCGTTCTACTTCTGAGATTTAGGAACTTAAATCTCAGAAGTAGAACGATTGAAAATGTGCACTTGAAATACTTGTTTTCGATCATTTTAAATCTGAATATAGTAAATATAGTAAAAAATAGTTGAGAAGATATGTTGAGTTTTTGTATTGCGAAGAATTTTTATAGAAACGTTTTGACAATAACCAAATGACAGTTGCCGATGCTTTTACGTTTAATTTTAAAAGGTCTGTGCACAAATGTGGGGGAAGTACAAAGCCCGAGCGCGTAGCACGAGGTTAATACATTATCGAGCGCGAAGGTTTTTTTGTTTTAGTTTTTCTTCTAGTTGTATATTTTTCTTTATTTTTATCATTTGACTATAAAACACTTATGGTGCGTTTTCACGGAGCTAAACTTTTAGAGTTCAAAAAATTATTTTTAAACAATTACAACTCTTGCCGACTTTGTTCTTTGCCTTAAAATTTTTTTATACTCCAAGCTAATTTTCAGAACCAAAACCAAAGAAAAAATGTTTATTTAATTTGAACAAAAATAATTACTCATTTTTATTCCGACTTTATGTCTGTAAAATAAACTTGGAAAATAACAAAAATTTAGAGCATGAAGCGAATTTGATCAGAGTTTTATTTTTACACAACTGCTATATTATATTTTTAGTAATAATGCGCTTTTTGTGCCGCACTCTTCACCGCACGCTATATGCCGACATTCTGCCCTAAGTACCTGACGAGCATGATAGACGCATGCTGTGCTGCATATCATGCAGACCGTGTGCGGGCACTATGCGGGATTACTTATTACCCTCAGAGCGTGCTGTCACTGTGCTTGCATTGTTGCCGACACATCGTGCTTGCACGCCATGCGCCCATGTGCGTCCGCATACGATGTTATCTGGGTAGTATCATAACCGTGATTTTCTTATTATCAATTGCCAAATTGACATGCAAGTGCTGTGACAAGCCCGAAAGCCGGACTGATGCGGATCATTTAAATTGTTGGTGTTAATATCTATATTCGATGAGCTGGGCGCAGAAGTTCGGATATTCACACAATTCGGATATATGCACAACGGATGGAGATAGGGCGGAAATCATCGCTCGTCTTGTAAAATCCTAGCTTTCCGAGTTAGACCCGTTTCGTCGGCGCATGTCACATATGCTTTATTTTTCCGTAGAAATATTTGTCGAGACTTCTAGTTGCTGCTTTCAAGCTGATCATGCATAAATAAATTTGAACAATACCTAGAATTTAAATAAACCATTTGGGCAGATCTACAGATCTTTCTTCAACAATGGCAGTGTTATAAAAAAAAGAATTGGTTAATTATTTGCACTTACTAGGTTTTTCCGTATAACGGCAGTGTTGCGTGGTCTCACTTATAGGAAAGTTACTGCAGGTACATCATTACGCGCCTATATTAATTTTTCTACCAAAATAATTTCATACAATTATAGAAATAAATTTTTTTTTATCTGTTTCCAAAAAAGAGGGACTGGGGCATTAACAAAAGATGTAAGCCTTTGTAACAAGAATACACTGACTTTTTATTGAAATCACTAATTATTTTCAGGATTATCTTTTGCTTTTACATTTTCTCAAATTGAAGTATAGTGTGAAGAATTTTAGTTTACATGTTGTTTACATGTACTATTCTAAAATTTTTCGATATTGGTTTATTGTGGCCTATAGGAGCGTCCTTACATAAATAAGGGTTCAAAACGGCGACTTCACCGTTGTTTATGTTTACTTTTGCCCGTTTTAGAATGATATCTGTTATAAATATTCCACGAAGAATTGTATTATTACGTTCCAATATTGCCACGACGTCACCAGTGGATGTTGTTAAAACCAGTTGCTCTTCGGTTGGCATGGGCACAGTGACATCACGTCCGTTTCTCAAGATAATTGGTTTATCGCGAGGAAAAGTGTACCTGCGAACTTCGAATAACCGGTGTGGATACTTGTTGGAAATAAGCCGAATAAATCTAATTTCTGTAGGGTCAAATCCAAATATGTGTTGAGAATGATGTATAGGACGAGGGGACTTAGACCTGGAGCGAAGGTCATGCTCATCAGCAGAGGAAAACTTGACAGGAGAATGACGTCTGCCAGTTGGAACAGACCTGTCAAGAGAATTCGGAGGTGTGCTGCGAGGAAAGCCAGGAAGTGGGTCGCCATTAGGTAAACATTCAAACTGCGAACTGAGCTCTGCAACAAGAAATATAGCATTAATTTTGGCTTAAAGTGCATGGGGAAAAAAAAAATTAACATTTTTTCGTTTTCAACCATAATATAGAGATGTTGCGGCACAATATCTCATATATTCCATTCAATATATAAGATCATCAATATCCAAGATATTAACGAAGCGAAATTTTATTGGAGCAATATCGTTGACGAGTGGTGTGGCATTCCTTGGGTGTTGTGATTTTTTGGAATTATATTGTGCTTAACTTTTTGTTTGATAATATAATGAATTAAGTGTTCTTAAAAATCATATAATTTTTACAAGATAATAAGACTATTAAAAACTATTAAAAATAAAGAGGGAATACAGCCATTTTCACAAACATAAAAATGGAAGGCTTAAATTTCAATAATATAACAACAAAACTAAAAAAGTAAAAAAAATTATATAACAATTTTTTGTTAATTGTTATAATGACTTTGAATGTTTAATGGTTACTTTTTACTGGAACACGGCGGAAGAATTTAGTTTTTTGCAAATTCTTCAAAAATTGTTGGCTACCCCGAAGAATTGATCATGTTTCACGAATATTACAATTTTTCGTTAAAAAAAGAAATTACCTCAAATTATTAAGGTTATTTCATCATATTTTTTCTTTTAAAATAAAAAAATGTCATTGAGAAGATTCAAAAATAACCTGCAATTCTCACAACTTGATTGTTTTCTCTGAGAAATTATAATTTTTTCTTAAAAACTGAGTGTGCTTTTTCGTGGGGCTTGCTGGAAGGACTTGAGGCGGGGTGTCAAAATAACAAATCAAAGCATTCTTCACATTCGGAAAGGTAATGTTAAAAACCGTGTGCAATGTGCACACGTCCACGCAAATATTTTATGAAAAAAAAATTCCTACATATATTTAGGGGCAGCAGAAAGCTTAAATTAACTGGACTGTTAGTCGTGTTTAATTAGTTGATCAATTAAACTCAGCAGAAAGTTCCTCAATTCAATCTAAACTAAAGCCGGGATGTCACGTTTAAGTCATGACCGTATAAATGCCGATTCAAGCCACAGCGTTGAGGACATGTTACTAGATTTAAAAATTTTCGATTACGCTCAGTTTCTCAGTCGTCTTACGAATTTAAGGTTATGTCTGGATTTTATTCAGAGTATTGGATATTCTTAAAAAGAAATCATGACGTTTGATGAAATCGTACTAATTTTAAGGGAGCGTTCACATATTGCGTAACAAATTTTCGAATTTGGAATAGTGTGGGTTGCAACTTTATAGGGATGCGCAACATAAGTTAAAAAAATCAAATCTCCAACACGTCGACGCAGTGCCGGATTTCCCATATAGGCTACATAGGCTGCAGCCTACGGCGGAAAAATTCGGTGAGGGGGGGGGGAATTTCATAAGTACATGGCTTAGTGTGGATTCAAAATCGAGTAGTTAATTTCTGTTAGCCTAAGGGCGGCAAAGTTCTGTTAGCCCAGGGGCGACAAATACCTAAATCCACAACTGCGTCGACGTCACAGGTTGACCCCTCCCAACGGTGTACGTGTACGTACGGTATACGTTTAAATGTAAAAGTACACTCTCCGTATCCATAGGGACACTTCACGAATTCCAATTTTTATTACATACAGACACATTCGGAATTCCACCGGAATGAATTTACATTAAATTCATGCTTGTTTGTGACAAAATTAAATAAAGTTCGGAAGTAAATAGCTTGTGATATAAAATGCTGATCAAATCACATAAATTCTGATTTGAGTGGAGCTTACAAAATGCATAGAAAATTATACATAATATAATATGATTATATTTACCAATAGAATTGAGGATGACCGCCAAGCATATGACCAGATTATACGAAATCTTCATTCTTTATAATTAAAGGAAAAACGTGTTAATGTGTTATTGAAGAATTTGACTAACACTGAAACAAATAAAGATTTCTGCGCTTTCTTATATTATAATATAGGCTCTACAATCGGTATCTGATAGATAATACGCATCAAGGTTGTCCTTCGGAGATATGTACTATTTACACTTCAATAAAGTCAGTTTCAGGTACCAAATGTAGCAGAGAAATCCGTAAAACAGATATCACAATTTATATAATCATGTATTTTGTAGGAGAATATATATAGTTGATTTTATATCATATTTTTGCTATTATAATTTTTTGTTCCTTATTTTCAAATAATTTCTATTATTACTTAGCGCTATTGTGACGTCCAGCGAATATTATTAATTTTTTTTCTCAAACTTGTACTCGGGTGAACCCGGTTTTTCATCATAGCCACGGACTAAGTCAAGTGACTGATGGCATGAGGATGTTATAAGTTATTTTAATACGATGTTTCAAATCATTTGCGATGATGCAGGTACAAAATTAAGAGCATGGTGTAGTTTGCAGTTTGTCTTTTAACGCTGTTATCCTTACACAGGGGCTGTGAGTGTTGGAGGTGACAACAGTCACCTCTGGATGCTTTCTTAGAGCTACCATGTATCACTCCATAGGCTTTTAGTCGCTTGCTTGCTCATACTCTAGGAAGTTTCTTACAATGCGACAGGTGTTTAATAAAACCGACTTCTGAGCTGCTGCCAGTACCCTACTGATTCCCAAATGTTCAAGATGTTCAGTGCATCTTGCATGCAGTTTGCATGTAGCCGGAATCACAATAGGATGAATAGGTGCATGTTTCACATTCCTCCATATTGTCTTTACTTCATGCCTTAGCTAAATATTTGATGCCTCACTATCCACTTCATGTTGATCCGCTTTAGATGGTGTTGTGAAGCGGAACTTCTCGCTTGCTGTTAAAATAGTTTTGCAACTGTATAACTTGTGACGTACACAGTTTCATGGCATCTACAACGCCCCTACCCCTTCTATAGCGTGGTAGTTCTGTTTAACCTGTCAAGGTCGGTGTTAGACTATTTGATGTGCCCAACGGAATACGTGAGGACAGAAATGGCATTAGTGTTGATTGCCCTGATTTTGTTTGCCGAGTTAAGAGAACTTTTCAGAATCAATCTGAGTTTTTTAGTTAAGGCAATCGTTAGGCTTTTCTTAACTATCGTATGCTGAATACCCTTAGATTCGAGAATACCCAGGTATTTATATGAATCGCCCTCAGTTATTGCCTCGATGTCATTCTTGAAATCGTTCTCTAGATCTGCGGTTCATAATTCTCCTCTGGTTAAATGCAGTGTTCTGCATTTATCTAATCTGAACTCCATGTGGATGTCATTGGAAAACTGCTTCGTGATATCGATCACTTGCTGCAGTTTCTTGTACGAACTAGCGTATAGCTTCAGGTCATCCATGTATAGAAGATGGTTCACTTGTTGACCATCCTCGTTATCATGTGTTCGGAACCCATGAGACTTGCTATTTAGTATTTTGATCAATGAGTTCAACGCTAAACCGAACCACAGTGCACTAAAGGAGTTTTCTTGAAAGGTAGCTTGGTTGTCCATGATCAAAATACTTGATTCTCGTACCCCAAAACATCATCGCACGACCTTGAAATTCGATGATGCGTGGGCAGATTTTATATATTTTTAAGACGTCAAACAAATAGTCATGTGGTACGGATGGAAATGCTTGCTTGTAGTCAATGTATGCCATGTGCAAGTTTCTTTGCTGTTTACGAGCTTGCGTCATGGGCACATCATCTATGGTGACTAGATCTTTCCTGCCCTGCAAGGTTTTACAACATCCTTTTTGTTCTTCTGTTAGGATGTCATTCTCGTCGCAGTTAGAATAAACCTTATCTGAAATGATGGCTATAAGGCATTTACAAATTGTTCGAAGACAGGCTATCTGTCTAAATTCAGGTGGATCTTGAGCATCTGAGTTTTTAGGCAACATATACATAGTACCCTAGAGATTTGCATGTTGGTGGCGGAAGTGAGAACGTGTTTAGTGACAGGTGGAGAGAGAATTTTACGGAATTTGTGTGGAAGGTGTGAGTGGAGTGTGAGGGTGGAAGCCGAGGAGGTGAGTAGGGTTGTGTGGGGTGAATTGGGGAGATAAAAAGTGAGTTTCAGCGTGGGTGGGAGGTGGTATCTAGCTGGATAGGGAAAGTGAGGTTAGGTTGGTAAGTAATCGGGGGAGTTCGTGGTCAGGAGTCCTGGGCTTTCGAGGGT